>JAFFST010003437.1:145481-155575 GCA_022414735.1 Noturus placidus | reverse complement strand
TATATATATAGTGGCCCAGATAAGGTACGGTTATGGTTCATTTGGTTCATTCATGCTGAAATGTTGCCATGCTGCGACCTGCTTGGGGCTCAAATAGGGTAAACATGACCAGGCCGTCAAAGTGCCATAATTCCATGCCGCATTTTGCCCAGATGAGGAAACAGAATGCGGGCCAGAATTAAAACAAACTGAGGCCCAGATTAGGGCCAGTTCTGCTTTATTTGTTTTGTTCTTGGCTGACATGTAGCATTGCAATGGCTTGATTGTGACCCAGATCTTGCAAACAGGAGAGGGCCACCCAAGTGCCAATATTCCGCTGTATGTGGGCGGGATGAAAGTGTCAGGTGTGGGCCAGATCTGGGCCACAGCAATTTTACTATCTGGGATTCATGACAACAGTATTCCCTAAGGGCAGTGCCCTTTTTCAGCAGGATAATGCACCCTGCCACACTGCAAAAATTGTTTGACTTGGCCTCCAAATTTCCCAGATCTGAATCTGATCCAGTATCTGCGGGATGTTCTGGATAACTGTGGGATGTTCTGGACACTGCATAAATTGTTCAAAAATGGTTTAAGGAACATTACAAATAGTTCAACGTGTTGACTTGGCCTCCAAATTCTCAAGATCTTAACACTAAATCTGATCGACCATCTGGACAAACAAGTCTCATGGAGGCTCCATCTCGCAACTTACAGAATTTAAAGAACCTGCTGCTAAGGTCTTGGTGCCAGATACCACAGAACACCTTCACAGGTCTTGTAGAGTCCATGCCTCAACAGGTTAGAGCTGTTTTGGCAGCACAACAGAGACCTACACAATAGAAGGCAGCTGGTTTTAATGTTATGGCTGATCGGTGTAAATGAATAGAGAGATTGATCTACTTTATTGATCCTAAAGGGGAAATTTGAGAAATAATAGTCAAACGCCATACAGTCACACAAACTCAGGACCAAACCCAAGACCTTGGAGTTGTAAGGCTGTAAAAATAAGTTACATTATCTTGATAAAACAACTTTTGTTGAAGTTGTTTTGAGGAAACAAGAAAATAAAAATAAAAATAAATAGTGCATGGCATTTCTGGACTTCCATAGGTTTCTTTAAAAGCTTGTTGCTTTTGAAATAACATAGAACACACTGTTATTGATTGTCTACACACACAAACACACTGTCTGAGGCAGCAGGAAATTACACTCCATATCTCTGTGAGGGAATAATGAAGTTGCTCGTTCTGTAACCACGGCAATGTCAACAGCGCGACGAGAACACGGCGAGTATCTTTAATGAAAAACACAAAAGAGTCACTCAGTCACACGCCAAGTGAATATATTTCCATTATTAACTTCTGATAGACAACTTAAAGAACGCAAATGTTTCTGAAGGGGTTGGAGAAGTGGAGCCAAAAATCAAATTAACCTAAATGTCACCATTTATCCAAAATGTACTCAGACATGTTTGGTGTCTTAAAGCAAGACACTGCAGGTAGAAATTATGCTTTTGGTCATGTCATTCATTTTTCAGATTTTTTTGAGTAATTAGATTACATGTATTGTCTTAGTAGTAGTAATTAAACCGGCAAAATTTGTTTCCGTTTTTGTCTATTTGCAATCACCACATTGTCAACAACTTAGAGGCATTGAAGAAGGTTTTAAGCTCCACCCACTATGACAATCCATCCCTCCATCCAGACATCCATTTTCCGTACCACTTATCCTACACAGGGTCACAGGGGAGCCTGGAGCCTATTCCAGGAAATTCAGGGCACAAATCAAGGGACACCCTGGATGAAACACGATATGGTCTTCTGCTGTTGTAGCCCATCCTCCTCAAGGATCAACATGCTGTCTATTTTGAGATGCTTTCCTGCTCAACATTTGCACAAAGAGTGGTTATTTGGGTTACCATGAGCTTCATGTCAGCTTTATCCAGTCTTAACCATTTACACCCACAGAATTGATCCTCACTCGAGGTTTTTTTTTTTTTTTTTTTTTTTGCACCATTCTGTATAAACTCTACAGGTTGTTGTGAGTGGAAATCCCAGATCTGCAGTTTCTGAAATACTCAAACCAGTCTCTATGACACCAATGACCATGCCATGGACAAAGTCATTGATAATATATGTTTATAAATATGTAAATGCACTTTTATTTTGGAAAAAAAAAATCCAACACAAAATATTACTTCTAAAAGTAAGGTGAAGATTGATTGTGACAGCTACTGATATCTAAAATTTACTTGACAATGACAGAACTTCAAACCAATCTTTCTTCCCCAATGTGAAATGCATTTTTGATTGGGCAGGGCTTTGGTTTTATCCATCAGCATTTGATGGATAATTTGAGGAAAAGTCCCCACTCAGGTTGTCCACTAATCGCAGGGTTGGCGGTTCGATCCACATCCTACATGCCTCCACATGCCGAAGTGTCCTTGACAAGACAAGATGTTGGCAAGACAAAATGCTCCCAATGGCAGGCTAGGGCCTTGCATGGAAGCTCTTCTGCCATTGGTGTGTTAGTGTGTGTGTGTGTGAATGGGTGAAAGTGAAACAGTGTAAAGCACTTTGTAGAACCACTAAGGTTAAAAAGTGCTATATAAGTGCACACCATTTACCATTTATTCTCCTTTATCCATTACAGGATTTCACAGCCTGGTCATTTCCTGGTCAGCATGAGTCCTCTCATCAGCTTAATGAAGACTAGCCCAAGGTATAGCAAGAACAATTCTGATAAGAACTAATGATAAGTGGTTTGGAACTGTATGGCTCATTGTACACAAATGCTGCCAATTCATATTTGGATAAACACCACAGAATTCACAAAAAAAAAAAAAAAAAAAAAATTCCAATTGAATTTAAGGCATTAAATGGAGAATTCAACCAAGAAGAACATTATTATATTATATTATTTATTTATTCATTCATTCTTTCATATTTTCATCCATCTTCAGGAATCCGTTTATCGTGGTCAGGGTTCTTTTGTTTATCCTCTGGGTTCTCTGAATTTTCTCACTTTTGCTGTGTATGTGCTGTGTTTTTTTCTCCTGTGAAGCTGCTTTGAGACAATGCCTGTTGTGAAAAGCGCTATACAAATAAAATTGAATTGAATTGCTTACAAAAATTAAAGATTGGCTATGATAAATTGCCTCTAGGTGTGAATGACTTGCTAAAGATGAATGAAGAAAGCTTACCTTCCTTGGGGTATCAAATCATACATTTATTAATTTGCCCAGCAGAAAAGGGAAAACCAAGAAAAAAAAAAATTAAAAAAAAAAAAAAAAATGCTTGATTTTCAAAGATGAGCTGCCCTTTGACCAAATCTGAGGTGGCAATAACAAATGGTCCCAATATCCCTGAGCTTTAACATATTGCAATGGTGTTGCTAGGTAATTATAATAGACAGCAGAGCCATTGTGAACTGTCTGTATACTAGAAAATTTTCTATTAACATGCATAATACAGAGCCATGATTTCAGCGGCATCTCAATAAACAACAGCTCCTTTTTGATCAGATGATGTCAGTGGGGACGACAAGCTTGTCTCTTACCATAATGTACAAAAATATTTGTAATTGCCACCTAATGCTAATTGTTGAAAAAAAAGTGTTTGGGGCTTCATTTCCATTGTGGAGCAAAGACAATAAAAAAATAAAATAATTAGGACAGTTGTACTGTTCTAAAATGTACATATACATATGGTCTGGGGCAAAAAAGACACAATACTGATACACACAGTTAGCAGTGGTGTGTCTACAGGACAGCACAGGCTTTTTAACTCATAACAGACACAAACACACACCCACCCACACACACACACACACAGCAAAATTAATTAACCGAGAAAACATGCAGACGTTCTTCTATCGAGAACGGCCAATGAAAAGAATTTTATTTTCTGAAGAATCCACCATGTGTGTTTAAGATAAGCTTCACACTGAAATATATAATTAATATACACACATATGCACGTTAATTGATTTCTGAGTGTTTCCCCCCACTCTTTTTATGTTTTGAATTGATTCCTGGTTTCCATTGTTCGTGGCTCAAACAGAATTAAAGCTGAACTCATGGAGTATGAAAGAAACTTGTAACATGATTAAACTGTCATTTCACATCGACGCTAATATTAAAAACATACTCTTTTCTGTGGCTGCCTTCCTTTAAAAGAAAGGAAACTGCAGTTTGTCCTGAGTACTGTAACACTAATTTGTGTTTTAGCCTGTTTACTTTAACGCTAGTTTGTGTTTTAGCCTGTTTACTATAATGCTAATTTGTGTTTTAGCCTGTTTACTATAACGCTAGTTTGTGTTTTAGCCTGTTTACTATAACGCTAGTTTGTGTTTTAGCCTGTTTACTATAATGCTAATTTGTGTTTTAGCCTGTTTACTATAACGCTAGTTTGTGTTTTAGCCTGTTTACTATAATGCTAATTTGTGTTTTAGCCTGTTTACTATAACGCTAGTTTGTGTTTTAGCCTGTTTACTATAATGCTAATTTGTGTTTTAGCCTGTTTACTATAACACTAGTTTGTGTTTTAGCCTGTTTTCCATAAGGCTAGTTTGTATTTTATGCTGTTTACTATAACGCTAGTTTGTGTTTTAGCCTGTTTACTATAACACTAGTTTGTGTTTTAGCCTGTTTAGTATAATGCTAGTTTTTGTTTTAGCCTGTTTACTATAACGCTAGTTTGCATTTTAACATGTTTTCCATAAGGCTAGTTTGTGTTTTAAGCTGTTTACTATAACGCTAGTTTGTGTTTTAGCCTGTTTACTATAATGTTAGTTTATGTTTAAAGCCTGTTTACTATAATGTTAGTTTTTGTTTTAGCCTGTTTTCTATAATGCTAGTCTGTGTTTTAGCCTGTTTACTATAATGCTAGTTTGTGTTTTAGCCTGTTTACAATTATGCTAGTTTGTGTTTTTGCCTGTTTTCTCTAATGATACTTGTGCTTATTCTTGTTTACTAAAATGCTAGCTTGTGTCAACCACTTTACCACAATGTTAGTTTCTCTTTTATCCTGTTTAGCAAGCTAGTTTGTGTTAGCTTATCGGCCACAATTCTACTTTTACTTAGTTTAACTAATTTTTCGACTAATGCATGCTCAGGCTAACATCAATGACTCAGAACTTTAAAAGTGATGAAAACAAACTTTTTATATGAATCTTGGAAGAAAGAAAAACAAAGGCTAATGTTACTACTCCAGGGACTAGGGAGTAATACGATCTCATGATAGCAGTTATTTTATTTGCTACTTCCATATAAAGCATGAGGGAAAAAGCAGAGCTCTAGCAATGTGCTGCTATAAATTATAAATATGAACCTTTATCGATTGCAGTGACCTTCTCTCAATGTCAGGGTGAAGGAAAAAAAAAAAAAAAAACACCCGAAAATAATCGTGATGGATTCTGAAACCTGATGACAGAAAAAGACCTCTTCATACACCTGAGACTGGCAATGTTCTTCTCATTCTCTCTCCTTTTTTAAATCTCCTGCGTTCTATCCTTCTTTCTCACTACTTTTACCCCTAATATTTTTGTGGTAGGGTTTTCTTTGTGTGTGCATTTAATTGTTTGTTTGTTTGTTTGTGTATTTGTGTGTGTGTGTGTGTGTGTGTGTGTGTGTGTGTGTGTGTGTGTGTGTGTTATGAGCACTCCAACATCAAATAGCCACAATCAAGAAGGAATGTTAGAACTGAGTTTTGGAGGGTTGCCAACTCTCACACATTTGGCGTGAGACACATGCTTTCAGGCTCTCAAGCTTTCACTCTGCCCAAGTAGATCTCACACCAAATTAAATATCAAGCCAATATAAAAATACAACATAGCCACAAATCTGCTAACATGATTTTTTTTTTTCTGTCAGTATGGAGAAGGTGTAGAAGCCCCGCAACTTGATTGGACCAGTCTGAATGCCACCTGTAGGACAATCACTGAAGACAGAGGCATTGAGACGTTATTTTAAGCACACAAGTCCAGGTGGAGTTTATTAATTATAAACTAATGATACACATCATCATACTGCTTTACCTGTAGCTATGAGGCATCAATTGCTCCTGTCTAAAGCAGAAAGTATGCTTCAAGGTTCACGTGTATGCTAGGAACAGTGTCCAGAACGTGTGACGCAAATTTCGTCATCAGCAGAGTATGTACGTACTGTACGCGCACCGTCTGGGTTTTCTTACAGGTCGCAGATATGCATTTAATTCTTTTGCACTATTTAGTTGTACCATAAGGTGACAAAAGTGACCCAGGGCCGTTGATTGTCAAGGTAGTTGAAGAATAAATGGAAGAGACGGAAACATGAGCAGGTTAGAATGTACCCGCAAAGGCTTTGGGTAGGACTGTGGGCATATGCTAGTATATGTCTACCAGAGCCTTAACAATACAGGAAAGTATCCTGTTAGCTATAATGAAACTTAATGTTTTAGCCTGTTTAATATAATGCACATTTGTGTTGTAACCTTTTTACTGTAATGCGAGTTATTGCATTAACCTATTTACTATAATGCTAGTTGGTGTATTGGCCTGTTTAATGCCAGTTAGCATTTTTACTATAATGCCAATTTATGTGTTAGCCTGTGTATTTTAATGCTACTAAACAATACAGGAAAGTATCCTGTTAGCTATAATGAAACTTAATGTTTTAGCCTGTTTAATATAATGCACATTTGTGTTGTAACCTTTTTACTGTAATGCGAGTTATTGCATTGACCTATTTACTATAATGCTAGTTGGTGTATTGGCCTGTTTAATGCCAGTTAGCATTTTTACTATAATGCCAATTTATGTGTTAGCCTGTGTATTTTAATGCTACTTTTTCTGTTAGCTTGTTTAATAAAATGCTTGTTTGTGTGTTAACCTGTTTTCTATCATGTTAGGTCATGTTGTATACATTTAATATAATGCTAGTTCATGTTTTAGCCTGTTTACTCTAATGTTAGTTGATGTTATTTAAATTTACTATATTGCTAGTTCATGTTATATAAGTTTACTATATATCTAGTTCATGTATTAGCTTCTTTTTATTATAATGCTAGTTCACGTTAAGTTTACTGTAATGCTAGTTCATGTGTTAGCTTGTTTATTATAATGCCAGTTTACGTTATACAAGTTTGCTATAATGCTATTCCCTGTTAGCCTGTTTACTCTCATGCTAGTTCATGTTTTAGCCTGTTTATTCTCATGCTAGTTCATGTTATATAAGTTTACTATAACTCTAGTTTTATATAACTTTTAGCCTGTTTACTTTACTGTCAGATTTGTGTTTAGAAACATAATTAGCAGATTATGCTATTTGGATCTGCATTTTCAGCAGAAAGCTAATATATATTTAAAATAAACTGCAGTTTCACAGAGTCTACAGCAACCTGTCGCTGCACATCAATCCAAATCTACAGAGTTCATTTCTGAGTGTGAACAATGCCGATCCATCACTTTTTCCATTTAATTCCACTTTTCAGTTACTCTATCATCTCAGCTCGCGAGACGACAGGAAGCCCATAATATTCTCCGCTATAATGTCAGGAGGCGAATTAGCATTTGCTTTGGCCGTATTATCTCCTGTTGTATTTCCATAAACATGTTTTTGCAATGCGGCGCTGCTGAATAATGCATGAGGAACGGCCTCTCGTCTCCGTCAGATATTCAGCATATTTCACACGCTCAGCCTCTCCGCATTAATATGCATCGCTCTCTGGCCGTGATCTGAACTGTCGGCAAAGCCAAAGTGGAATTACATATCGGGGTTGCCGTGGATACAATCGATGATTTGTTTCAACAGAATTTCCATCAATGATTCATGCAGAGCTGTCTGGAAAAATATAAATATATGACTGCTTTATTTATTCACACTTCATACTGTAGTTTGTGTGTGTGTGTGTGTGTGTGTGTGTGTGTGTGTGTGTGTGTGTGTGTGTGTGTGCGCGCGTGTGTGTGTGTGTGTGTGGACCTTCATCTTTCCATCTCCATAAAGAACAGATTTGTTTTGTGTTTTGTACTTATTAAAAAAGTGTCAAAGCAAACTAATGTGTGTGCATATCGCAAGAAAAAACAAAAGGAACAAAAGAGAAAAAAAATGCTTTAATAAAGTAAAGAAATACAACAAGCAAGAAAGATTTAAAGAGAAATGAAAGTATTAAATAAAACGTTTGCACATATCCTGTGGGGGTTAAAAAAAAAAAAGAAAAAAAAAAAAAGAACAGTAGAGTAGAAAAAAGTAAAGTAGGAAAAAATGTGAAAGAAAGAAACAATCACAGAAAAAGAGAGAAGGAAAGGTAATGGCAAAAGGAATGGGGCAAAGTGTGCACTAAGGAAAAAAAAAACAACATAAAGGTAGCAAGAAACAGACAGAAATAAATAATAATAATAATAATAATAATAAAAAAAAAAAAATAATAATAATAATAATAATAAAATAAATAATATGATAACAGAAGAAATTAGTCAACAAATATCATCTGAGAAATCCTATCAAGTTCCTCTGTTAGCTATCAGTAGTAGTAACACATATGAATATGTTAAAAGAAATAACTTATTCTTAAATAAGACTTAAAAATCTCCTCAGAAATCCTGTTTGTGTTTTCCAACTAGCTAGCATTAGTGTTATAATGATACATTTATGCATGTGACTTAAAATACACCTCAGAAATTCTGTAAGGTTCCCTCATTTTATACATAAAAGCATTACAGAGTGTTAATGGATCTCATACTTCACCAGAACATTCTCTGGAAGAATCCACACACACATGAACATCTCTTGAGAGACAAAAAAAGTTTAAAAAAATGGATTATCCCAGCACAAAGATCACTAAATGTTGGAAATCTCTGAGTTTGATACATGATAGAGCAAAATAGCAAACACATCCTCACATTATGTAAATCTGACTCCAAACTGACCTGTGTGTGTGTGTGTGTGTGTGTGTGTGTGTGTTGGTGTATGTTGGTGTGTTCTAGGAGCACTCCGACATCAAGAAGGAATTTTAGAACTGAGTTTTGTAGGGTTGCCAATTCTCATGCATTTGGGGTGAGAAACATGCTTTCAGGCGCACTCTCTCGCGCTGCCCAAGTAAATCTCACACCAAATTAAATATCAATCCAATATACAAATACAACATAGCCACAAATCTGCTCACATTATATTTTTCTGTCAGTATGGACAAGGAGTAGAAGCCCTGCAATTTGATTGGACCACTCTGAATGCCACCAGTATGACAATCACCAGAGATTGAAATGTAGAGACGTTATTTTACGACATCTTGATTTCATGGAGGATTATATCTGCCAATAATGCAGTTTCTTAATAATATAATAATTATTATTAAAATATTTAACAAAAATGGAAAGACCATGCATTTAAGGTTGTGAACTTTGCAAGGTTGAATCATTAATATCTACAACTGAAGATTTGGTTAAATTTAGTTTTCCAATGGGGACAGTCTTAAATATTTTTAAAATTCTTTTTCATTTATTCATTTTTTCATTCAAGTGTACAATTAATTAATATGTTACACTGGAACCAATTTTCCTTTTACAATGATTTGTCATTATAAGTGATATTACTATTGTTCCAAGGAGGGGAATTGTGCTTGTACAAAAGTGACCAGTACAGTAACAGCTGAAGTGCAGAATAACGTCATCAAAATTGTTGATCCGTATTGGTGGTAGTGAGACTGTACATTTTGAATGCATATATCTTCTAAATGTTGAAATTGTTTTGGTGTACACTAGCTTAAACCTTAAAGCCAACATGTTTATATGCCACAACACTTAAATTTCGATTTCATGAAAAGTAGTGACAGCAATGGAGAGCAAAGACAAGGACACAAGCTGAGGAAGAAATAGAAACGAAAAAAAAAAAGTGTGAAGTTACACACATTTTACTCCCTAATACTTATTTCCACACAGCATCCATGTTTTTGATGATATTGTAGTTAGAACTGAACTAGACACGTTTGTTAAGGATGGAGCCCAAGTGGCTGACATTTTAGTATAAAACAGTAACGATGAATGCCAATGTTTGGGATGCTCCACATTCTAATACCAGATGTGATATTTACCAAATGGATCAGAGCCATATATATATATATATATATATATATATATAT
>JAFFST010003437.1:109245-121812 GCA_022414735.1 Noturus placidus | reverse complement strand
ATATATATATATATATATATATATATATATATATATATATATATATTACACAGATGGATGGAATAAAGACGAAAGAACAAGAGCAACAAAACACATCGATCAAAGTGCGGGCGAGAGAGAAAGGCGGGGGAGAGATTAATAACAGCTGAGAGAGGAGGGAAGTGTAGCACTCAGGAGGGATGATAACATCGTAAACACACACACACACACACACACACACACACACACACACACACACACACACACACACACACAAATTCAATTCCAGATAGCTTTACTGGCACAGACTCCATTAAATGTAACATTGCCAAAACTTTAAAAAAAAAAAAAAAAAAAAGCTTTTCAGAAGTTTAACCATTTTTTTTTTTTACCTGGACAAAGAAAAAACATCCGTCTCCCTATCTCCACTGTATCAATACAACCGTCCGTATTAGCATTCATTTCAACAAGTCAGGAAAAAGGCCTTAGCCTTTATATACTAGCTGGATAACAGGCTAATTAGCAGTTAGCATTTTGAGAAGAGATTAGCAGTACACATTTATAAACCAACTCACTGCTTGCAGTGCATTATGGGCAATACTCCAAATGACAAAATTAAACTCAAGCAACCTCTCGCTCTGTCTCTCTCTCTCTCACTCTCTCTCTCTCTCTCTCTCTCTCTCTCTCTCTCTCACAGTGCCATGGCTGTATTAAACAGCTTGTTTATTGTCGTTAAATCTCTCCTCGCTCTGTTTCTCAGATTACAAACATTTTATCGCCACCATTTGTTTGCCTTGTTTGAGAAAATAATTAAATGACCTTGGCATTAATAAGTATAGTGCTATTATACCTCTCACTTCTTTCTATTCTTCCCTTGTTGAATATTTTCTAAAGCATGTGTACATTATATGCCACATACAGTAATTAATACTATTTTCACATTGAAACACACTGTCAGAATGTCCTTTTAATCCATCCATCCATCCATCCATCTTCAACCACTTACTCCTTTTCAGGGTCACGGGGAACCTGGAACCTATCCCAGGAGGCATCGGGCACAAGGCGGGGTACACCCTGGACAGGGTGCCAGTCCATCGCGTCCTTTTAATCAACAATTTAAATTTCTACTGACAGCTGATGATGTCATAATGGGCTTTACAGCAGCCGACCAATAAGCAGCTTTGTTTTACCTCCTACAATAGAACTGCACGCTCACATATTTTTCTTTCTGTTTCCCTTTTTCTTTCTACAACCCCAATTCTGAAAGTGTATGGAAAATGCTAATAAAAACAGTCATTTTTAAATGTATTTATACTTGTATTAAAAAATATATATATATATATATATACAGTATATATATATATATATATATATATATATATATAAAGACAAGGTACTTGATGTTTTAACTGAGCAACTGCATATTTTTTGAAGCTATACGTTTATTTTGAAATTGATGCATGCAACATGTTCCATAACAGTTGGGATTTAGGACTAATAGCGATGTGACAAGTTGAAATAAGAAGGCGATGTGAAAGGCAATCATCTAATCATATTGTAGTATATAAGGAGCCTCCAAAAAAAAGCCTAGTACTTCAAGAGCAAGGATGGGAAGAGGCTCACCAATCTGCCCACAGATACGTCAGCGAATAATCCAACACTTTGAGAAGAACTTTCCCCAAAGACAAACCGGTAGTATTTTGGCCATTTCACCTTCTACAGTGCACAATATAATTAAAAGTTTCAAGGAATCCGGTCAAATCTCTGTGCGTAAAGGGCGAGGCCAAAATCCACTTCTGAATGCACATGGTCTCCAATCCCTCAGACGTCACTGTCTTAAAAACCATCATGAGTCTGTAATGGAGACCCTGACATGGACTTGGGAATACTTTGGTAAACATTTGTCAATCGACACCATTCGCCGCTGCATCCATAGATGCAAGTTAAGGCTTTACTACGCATCAACACTGCTCGGAAGCTATGCCCACTTCTCTGGGCTCAGTCTCATCTGAGATGGACAGTAGCACAGTGGAATCATGTTTTGTCGTCCGATGACTTGACATTTCAATAGTTTTTGGACAAAACAGCAGTCATGTTCTCAGGGCCAAAGAGGAAAAGGACCATCCGTGCTGTTATCAGCGTCAGGTCCAAAAGCCAGCATCTGTCATGGTATGGGGGTGTGTCAGTGCACATGGTATGGGTAACTGAAGCGCAATATGAGGCAATGAAGGCTCTGTACATTTATGCAGCATGAAGAAATGTGTAATGGATGAATGGGGAAAATTCTGTTTGCTAAAGTTAACCAACTGGTGTCGTCACTAAGCGTCCAAATGCTTAATAAGTGTTATTAAAATAAAATGTGATATTACATTGTGGTAAACAGTCAACTGTCCAACTTTTTTGAAGTGTTTTTTTTTTTTTTTTTTTTTTTTTTTTTTAAATGAGTGTACATATTCAAAAATAAATTACATTCACAAAGTAAAACTTCAAATAATATGTTAATATAGTACAGGGTGAATTTACGTTTCAAATGACGTTTTGAAATGTTTGTTTGTTAATTTGCATTTTCCATACTATCTCTACTTTTTTTTGGAAATTGTGGTTGTATTTTCTTATATTTCCTGCTGTTTTTTTTTTATTTCTTTTGTTCAACTGTCTTTCTTTCTTTCTTTCTTTCTTTCTTTCTTTCTTTCTTTCTTTCTTTCTTTCTTTCTTTCTTTCTTTCTTTCTTTTGCATCATGGTGCAAATCATCAGACTTGAAACACATCTCAGCAAATCGAGGGTATTTGGGGATGTCATGGATGTGAGAGTGTTGAACTCGCAGCTACACTCAGTGTGTGTTTAAAGTGTAGAATTAAATGTGGATGGTGCTGATGGAGGTCAAGGTTGGGTTTGTGTGACGTGTCAGGAATTCCCTGTTGATTTACACCAGTTTAAATTGTGACATGACTCATGCTTGTGCATCAAATCAAGGACACGCTGCACCTGTACACAGTGGAATGTAGAATGTAAAAATGGAGTGTTTAAGAGAACTGATGTGGAATTATTATAATCATATTGTAAATATTGCTGTGTTACACTCTAACACACTACAAGTACAAGTTTACATACACATGCTAAAGATGTACAATCTCACTTCTACTTGTAAATCAAAAATTTGAACACTGTCTCTTTTAAATAGTCTGGAAGCTTCTAGAAGATGATGTAATGTCTTTAGAAGCTTCTGATTGGCCAGCTGTAATAATTAGGAGATAATTTGGGGATCCTGATCTGTATCCTGAGAGAGAAGAATTTCGTACTGTCAGAGTTATTAGCACACCAGCTAAAATGTCAGCGATTAGCCATATAACTGTTCTAAGCAAGCTGGTTTATTTTCAAGAGGCGACAAACTTTTTACTGCATGATTTTAAAGTTGAAGATTTTAGCTAGCGGTGTTAGCTGAAGTTTCAGAGGCACTTTGAAATAACCAATAATTTTCTTTTTTCCTCAGAGGACACGTCTCCAGCTTCGACACAACCGTACACACTTTCCATCTTTAATTGACAACGTTTCACTTCAGTCTGTGTTCTCTGAGGCGCTGCCGATCTCATGAGGCTTTGCTAAAAGCATCAGACTATAGCGCTTCTGTGTCCCAAACTACAAATGTCTTTCTCAGCACTTTTAAGAATTTAGGACACACTGGTACTAAAGTAGGTCAGGTTACTGTCACAGGGTACAAACTAAAGAGAAAAAAAAAATGTTTTTAAACATTTGATCAAGAATTAATCAGTTTATAATAATACACTAAACTTAGCAACCACACATGATTTGGAACACAGCCAGCAGACTTTTAGAGATGCTATGTCATGTTCAATAAAGCCAGCCGAAGAGAACCCATGTCACACCCCTCTTCATCTCCCTCCACTGGCTTCCTGTAGCCGCCCGCATCAAATTTAAGGTCTTGATGCTCACCTACAAGACCTTGTCTGGAACAGCACCTCCTACCTCAACTCTCTCCTGAAGGCTAACGTTCCCACACGCAATCTGTGATTGATTAGTGACCAACGTTTAGTAGTTCCTACTCAGCGCGGCACAAGGTCCCTTTCCAGAACCTTCACACTAACTGTTCCTCAGTTGTGGAATGAACTTCCAACCTCAATCCGGACTGCAGATTCACTCACCATCTTCAAGGTAAAGACCCACCTCGTCCGTCAACACCTAACCAACTCATAAAAAAAAGGCACTTACACCTCTACTCTGCACTTTGCTTCTTCTAGTACTCAATTAATAGATCTTGTATAGTAGCATTACTTGTATTGTTCTCTGCTTGATATCACTTTGCTTGTATCTCTCATTTGTAAGTCTGCTAAGTGAATACATGTAAATAATTGTAAATGTAAGTGGTTTCATAAGATAAAATATCGTTTCGTTAAGACTGGTTGATGGTAGATCATACATTAAATGGTACGCCACTTTGCTTCCTGAATGTAGACAAGAATACGAAACCAAATGTTTGACACAGAGAACAGGGCAGGATCACACCTCCACATTAATGAACAGGGACAACAGCTTCAAATTCATTGGTGTCCACCTCACTAAGGATCTCACCTGGTTAGAATACACTGGAGAGTGAAAAAAGCACTTGAACTCTGTTGGAGCCTCTGAATCATGAAATCATTCTACACCTGGACCATCACGGGAAGCCTGGCTGGTAGCAATACCTACTTGAATGGGAACCGCACTGCTCGTGACTGTAGAAACCTGCAGTAGGAACCACCCAGCACATCACTGGACATTTACACCATGGTAAATGGAGAACTGGTGATGAGAACTGAATCTCCTGGGATTTTTACACATAACAATTGGAAGAGTTTGCAAAGAATATTCTGGAAACCATACAGTAAGCGACTGTTCTGTGGGTCTTGGTGGTGAGAGAGAACAGAGGAGAATGACCAGACTGATTCGAGCTGAAAGGAAGACTATATTTCTGGGCACAAGGTGTGGGACACCCTATGTGGGGTCCCAACCCATTGCAGGACATAATCATGCACATACTCATACACCAATTCACCCCAATCATCCTACAGTGCATGTCACACAAACTCCATACACACAGGGCAGAGGCAGGGACTGAACCCCTGGAGGTGCACGGCAAAGGAGGCAACAACTAAACCACCATGCCCCCCAGAGCTACTTACATTTCTACAACTGAGCAGTTGAGGGTTAAGGCAACAGGAATCCAGTGAAGATGGATGAGCAGAGGTTTTACATGGCTGGTGGATTTGGAGCATGTAATGATCCTTGCTGATAGCAAAACAGCCACTCTTTACAATTGTTGTTAACAGAAGAGCATCGAATGTGTCAGGCAGATGTGCTTCACCAACAGAAGACCACATCAGGTCTACAGTGGGCACAGGCTCACCCAAACTGAACTGACCGGAACTGCTGTTAACTAGATGTTTTTTTTCCCCCCACACCATTCTTTGTAATCTCTAGAGACTGTTGTGCATGAAAGACCAAATTGCTTCTTTCTTGTTTTTGTTGGACCTTATCACAGAACAGGTCTTGATTCAGAAGCAGGTGCCGGTCAACTTCTTTATTACTTGGTGAAGCAAACAAACCAACACAAACAAGAACTCAGAATGCCTTGGGTTTGTATTCACTTTACTGGAGATACTAGAGATACTAACAACACTAAGCATAATAACGATAATACTGTGCCAAGTGTGCAGTAACCACAGGGTTTAAATAATAAACATAATCAAACTGAAACATGGACACCTGAGGCTAATTAACAACATACTTAACATAAACAATATTGAACCCGGAAGTGCATGAGCCAACAAGAAAGAGTCACGTGTCTAGTACTCGGCTGTGCCACAGTGCCATCTGCTGGTGAGGGATAACAGTACCTCTGTAACCTAAGAATTCATTTTTCACTTTTCATCCTTTGTAAACTCTATAAACTGTGACGTGACAATAAAGACTAAATCTCAATCTAAGTAAGTAAGTGCACACTCGATGACTTCATTTGCACCCCAGCACTTCTGAGCACACTTTTCTTCGAGTGTGAGTTTTGAAGCCATTTCAGCATGTGTTCTGGTTTGATAATGAACACGAGCTCTGCTTTGATGTGAGAATTTCTAATTCCTACCATATGTCACATGCACACATGCTCCACAGAATGTGTGTGTGTGTGTGTGTGTGTGTGTGTGTGTGTGTGTGTGTGTCCATGACCTCAAACAACTTGTGAACCATTAACCCAGATATGACTGTGTTCCAATCTAAGTCAATAAGTTGCGTTTAGTTGTTCTCAAGGGTAACAATGACATATCAAATGTGCCAGGCAATCACACGCTATTCAGAATTGCCACCCACTCAATACGGAATCATTTACAAACTCGGTGACAGGTTGTGTCCTAAACTGCACACTCTGACACTAAAATAAAGCAAAGTAAGCAACTAACTATATGGACAAAGCTACAGGAAATGCTTCATCATGGCTGCTAACCAGAGGCAGAGTAATTTTTGCTCCCCCACACACTACTCAGTACACTACTACTACTGGTTTGGGACAAAGACACAGGAAATGCTGCATCATTGCTGCTAAAAAAGCAGTGGAATAGTTTGTTGTTTTTTTTTTTTTTTTTTTTTTTTTTTCACACCGTACTTGGTGCACTGCCATGGTGTTTTGGGACAAAGCCTCAGGAAATGCTTCATTATGGATGCCAACTAGAGGCGATGTCGTTCTTTTCCCCCCACACATTTTAGTGCATGTCTGTGTTGATTCTGGACACCATGCCTCAGTCACAGGCTGTGTACGAAACCACATAGAACCCTACGAAAACTGAAAGTTACCTTAAAGTGGTCAATGCAATAACACTAAATAGTCAACACCAACCATTCAGTGATAAATAAAACAGGAAGTGAAATTTTGGCTGTGATTCAAATACTTGAACATGAATAAAATTAGTAGTTAAATATGACAAGCTTAACTTTTACTAATACTAACTGTAATACTAACTCTCTTGCAATGCTAACACCATTACCCCATGTTAGTGTATTTGATGCGCAATATTTACTGCATTATGGCACTCGGCTGTGTCTTATTGCATCATAAAATCCACTGGTGTGTGTATGTTTGTGTGAGTATGAGAGACCTTGGAGAGAAACGAACTGTATTTTAAACACCTGTATGCTCCAGGGAAACTTTACGGCAGAATTACCAATATATTTTTTATGTGTTTTGTTTTTTTGTTTTTTTTTTCCACCATAAATTAATGTATTTTTTTATTTATTTTTTTTGTAAGTGACTTCCACTTGTACAAAGTCGTCTCCTCCAAAGTAGCGTTGCAAACTCGAGCTAATTCATCACTGTAACTCTGACACTTTTATGTCCTGAAAAACAGGCCACGTTAGCAAAACAGAACAAAACACGCTCACTTTACTTCAGCCTGTATACTGAAATTAATCATAAACATCCGGCTGGTGTTTATTTCAGCTCTTAAATCGACAAAAAACAATCAGACACCACATGTTATGTAGTAGTAGCAGGAGTGTACTTACGGTGCTAAAGCTTTCTTTATGCTTATGGTACAGAAACTGGACAGTATTCAGAAATGGCAACTTAATTCTATAAGTTACAATACATATACAAAATCTACACAACCCTGTTAAAAATACAAAACAAATTCAAGACAAATCATGCCAGAACCCCCCCCCCCCCCTTGTAAATGAGAAATTACAATGTATAAGAATGATAATAAAAATACAAATAATAAACTGGCTGCATAAGTGTGAACACCCTTTTACAACTGGGGATGTGGCTGTATTCACAGTCAATCTCAAAATGTTCAAAAGAAATGACCATACATCATTGATCAAATGATTCTGATTGGAATGCTGGCAAATCATGCACAGTATTTCACTTGTTAAAATGTATTGACCAGGAAAGGGGTATAAAATAATTTCCAAAACTTTAGATGTGACACATAGCACCGTGAATGCCATCATCAACAAATAGAGAAAATGGAGCACCACATTGACATCACCAAGAACAGGACATCCCTCCAAAATTTAGAAAAGGACAGGGCAAAAACTTACCAGGGAGACTGCTAAGCGACCTACAGCAACATTAGGAGGTGTAGAAAAGTACTGATTACTCTTTGCATGTGACAAATATCTCTCATATTCTTCATATGTCTGGGTTATGGGGTAGTGCAGCTAGACGGAAGACCTTTCTCACGAAGAGAACAACCAAGCCCAAATAAATCACCCCAAAAGATGTGATATGGTCTGATGAGAGAAATTCCAAAAAGTATAATAAACACAAAAAAAACAAGCACATCAACAAAAGAACATCATCGCCATGATGAAGCATGGTGTTGGCAGCATCATACTTTAGTGCTGCTTTTCTTCAACCAGAATTGAGGCTTTCATCAAGGTGGAAGTAATCAAGAATAGCTACAAATACCAGTCGATTTTAGTGTAAACCTTCAGGCATCTCATAGTAAGCTGAAAATGAAAAGGAATTTCAGCTTTCAGCATGACAATGATGCAAAGCACACATCCATATCAACAGAGGAATGTCTTAAGCAATAGAAGATCAATGACCTGAATCCAACCTAAAATCTGTTGGGTGACCTGAAGTGATCTGTGCACAGGAAACCTGTGACACTGCTCAGATGCTAATGTTTTTGTCAGAGAAACTTGAAGCATGAAGCGAATTCATAATTGAAACAGCAGTTTCAATTCAGTCCAATAAATAAGCAACGTCTTACAATTAAGATGTCGCTCAAGCCTACTGTATATCGCACAAGGAAACTATGCCTAAGTCTAACGTCATTATATCAGAAGGGACCTTTTTAGCCTTGCATTAGCACAAACTCCACCATCACTACTTATAATTCATTTATAAGCTAATACTCAGAGTGCCAAATGAACATAGCCCCCTGTACGCATTAGCAATGGTGGGGGGGGGGGGGGGGGGGATTTCTTCTTAGTCCCCCCATATGTTCTGTCATTCTTGCCTGAATGTTTATTCTCTTTCTTTCTTTCTTTCTTTCTTTCTTTCTTTCTTTCTTTCTTTCTTTCTTTCTTTCTTTCTTTCTTTCTTTCTTTCTATATCTATTTGGTGTCACCTCGCAGATGACTATTTCCTTTCTTTTTTTCATCTTAAGGTTTCTTCCCCATGTCTTCTTTTTGTCTATGCCCTGTGTTTCTGTGTGTGTGTGTGTGTATGTGTGTGTGTGTGTGTGTGTGTGTGTGTGTGTGTGTTTGTGTGTTTGTGTGTTTGAGAGAGAGAGAAGGAACCCCCTGCTGTCTGAGCTTGCTCATCTGTAGAGTGTGAGCGAGGATGTGAGGTGTGTGTTATCTACGACATCACTTCCTCTCCCAGAAAAGAAAGGTGTGGGGGTGGACTGAGAGAGAGAGAGAGAGAGAGAGAGAGCAACAAACAAATAGCACACGCACTACACCTTTATAATTTTTCCTGGAATAAATACATACACATCATTACTGCATCCATCTGTGTG
Organism: Noturus placidus; assembly: GCA_022414735.1. NCBI lineage: Eukaryota > Metazoa > Chordata > Actinopteri > Siluriformes > Ictaluridae > Noturus > Noturus placidus. The sequence continues at coordinate 112,320 of JAFFST010003437.1, read as the reverse complement.
CGTGTGTGTGCGTGTGTGTGTGTGTGTGTGTGTGTGTGTGTGTGCGTGTGTGTGTGCGTGTGTCTGAGAGAGTGTGTGTGTGTATGTGCGGGTTAACCCGCAGGGATATGATGTTGATTAATTGCTAACAGATGAATCACAGTGTGTGCGGTGATGTAGCAGATGTGTGCTGATTAGCATTCGCCGCTATAAATATTAGCACAGTGTCTATGAGTAGAGGTTTGAAAATGTGCTTTAAAAAGAGTTCCTATTGGCCGAGATGTGCTCGCCATGATTTATTCGTGATGTATTCATGTACAATCATGTCCAGAATGCACACAGTGTTAAAGTCAGAGTAAATTAATCTCATTTTAGTGTTCTGTAAATGTTCTAGGATTTCAATTCCAACTGACAGCTGATGATGTCATAATGGGCATTCCAGCAGCCAACCAATCAGCTGCTTTGCTTCAACTCACATTCAGTGGAGCTGCACACTCACACCCTTTTCTTTATTTCCATCGTTTTGTGATTTTCTTTTATTTCGTCTTTACTCTGTTCCTCCTTTTTTTTTTCTTTCTGGTCTATTCTTTTAGTTTCTTGTTTTTTTATTCCTTTCTTTCATTCTGTCTTTCTTTTCTCTATGATTTCTTTCTGCCTTTTTTCTTTTGTCCCTTTCCTTCTTTTCTTTCAGATTTTATAGTTGTACTTTCTTCCTTTTTTCTTTCCTTTCTTTCATTCAGTATTTCTGTCTTTCTTTTCCGTATAGTCTTTCTTTCTATCAATTCAATTTTATTTGTATAGCACTTTTAACAGTGGTCATTGTCTCAAAGCAGCTTTACAGAAATATATAAACAGAGGATACAGATTTGAAGTGTGTGAATTTATCCCTATTGAGCAAGCCACTGGCGACAGTGGTGAGGGAAAAACTCCCTACGATGATATGAGGAAGAAACCTTGAGAGGAACCAGACTCAGACGGGAACCCATCCTCATCTGGGTAATGACAGATAGTTCAAAGTAAATGAAAGTTCATTATGTTTTTTATATGAAGTCTGTTATGTTGAACTAGTCCACTGTTCACTAAAGGAGACCTGAGTGCAAAACTGCATGTGGTGATTACAGTCCTAAGGCCATCGCAGCAACCGTAGTCCCAGCAACCACAGTGATAATGTCCATGTGGAATTGTGGTACAAATCCATTCCCATGGTACTTGAAGCCACACCATCCTCAGCAATCTCCAGGTTGCACCGCTTGGGGTCGTCCTCAGTTCCAGAAAGTAGCCTCCAGTTGATGAGAACTACAACCAGAAGTAAGCATCAGGATGGATCAGGCAGGTCCGGAGAGCAGAAAGGCTCAGGATCACAGGCATCTCCATAAAATCATGTGTGGCTTGACAGAAGGAGAGAAGGAGGCGGAGGTAAAGAGAGGGAGAGAATGTTAGGTATGCTTACTATTCGGTAATGGATAACACTGTTCACTTTGTGTAAAAGAAAGTCTAATCATGGTAGGCTTGATTATACAAATATGTTTTCAGCCTGAACTTAAACTCTGAGCCTGTGTCTTAGACCCGGACACTAATTGGAAGGCTGTTCCATAACTGTGGGGCTTTGCAAGAGAAACCTCTTTCCCCTGCTGTAACCTTTGCTATTTGGTACCAACAAATACCAACAAATAGCCTGCACCTTACTGGGGCACAAGACCATTCAGTGCTTTATAAGTTAATAATAGTATTTTATAATCAATGCAAGATTTCACTGGGAGCCAATGCAGTGTGGATAAGATCGGGGTGATGTGGTCACATTTTCTGGTTCTAGTTAGGACTCTAGCAGCTGCATTCTGGACTAACTGGAGATTGTTTATGTTTCAACTTAAACATCCAGACAGTACGGAATTACAGTAATCTAGTCTAGAGGTGACGAAAGCATGAACTAATATTTCTGCATCATGTAGTGACAGTATATTTCTTATCTTTGAAATATTTCAGAGATGAAACAAGACTATCCTAGTAATATTATCTACATGATCATCAAATGATAGACTGGAGTTAATAATCACTCCAAGCTATTTTACTGCTGCACATGATGAAACAGAAAGTCCATCCAGAGTAACCATGTGATCAGAAAGCTTACTTCTAGCTACAAGTGGTTCTAATACACGTACTTCTGTCTTATCAGAATTAAGTATTGTCTCATTTGTAAGTTGATTTGGATAAAAGCGTCTGCTAAATGAATAAATGTAAATGTAAGAAGAGGATAATATGCATCCAACATCTAATGTCCTTTACACATTCCTCAAATTTATCAAGATTGTGTCTGTCCTCTGTCTTCGCTGAAACATACTGCTGTGTATCATCAGCATAACAGTGGAAACTAATTCCGTGTTTATGACTATTTTGACCTAGAGGTAGCATGTATAAAGTAAAAAGCAGTGGGCCTAAAACAGAACCTTGTGGAACACCAAATTTAACCTCGGTATGCGTGGAGAAGTCTCCATTTACATCTACAAACTAATAACGATCGCTCAGATAAGACCTGAGCCAGGAGATGACTGTTCCCTTAATGCCAACAACATTATTTTCTCATCTATCAAGGAGAATATTATGATGTATAGTATCAAAAGCTGCACTAACATCGAGGAACACAAGCAGCGAGACACAGCACTGATCAGAGGTCAGTAGAAGGTCATTTACTACTTTAACTAACGCTGTCTCTGTGCTATGATGAGGTCTAAATACTGACTGATACATTTCATGATTGCTTTTCTTATGTAAGTACGAGCATAACTTCTGTGCTACAATCTTTTCTAATATCTTGGAGATGACGGGCAGATTTGATATTGGCCTACAGCTGGACAGTTGACAGGGGTCAAGGTCAGGTTTTTTAATCATGGTTTTCTTTCTTTCTTTCTTTCTTTCTTTCTTTCTTTCTTTCTTTCTTTCTTTCTTTCTTTCTTTCTTTCTGTGTTCTGTTTTGTCAGGTTTTTCATTCTTTAATTGTATCTTTCACTCACTAAGTCTCTTACTTGTTACCCCTTTTCGTTCCATCTTTATTCTTTCTACATAAATGAAGGATATATATACATATATATATATATATAT
>JAFFST010003437.1:88159-107928 GCA_022414735.1 Noturus placidus | reverse complement strand
CTTTTTCACACAGGGCCATGATGGTTTGGATTTTTTTTCACCTTTAATAATAAACACCTTCATTTACAAATTGCATTTTGTGTTTACTTGTGTTGTCCTTGACTATTGTTTAAATTGGTTTGATGTTCCGAAACACTTAAGTGTGACAAACATGCAAAGGAACAGGAAATGAGGAAGGGGGCAAACACTTTTTCACACCCCTGTATATATATATATATATTTAAAAAAAACCTTCTTAAAATGTTTGTTATTTATACTGAGTCAGACCTGAGAACCCTGGGTTATTGCAGTACTTTTGATCAATGTTGTTTTTGTACATGTGGGAGCTACTGAGTAGACATGAGAGGACAGAGAGAGAGCTGAGGATTCTGGGTAATGTAAGTGGTGTGTTCTCTGTTCTTAAATGGAGGTGAGGTTGTATAAACTGCTGTAGAATAACAGCAGAGTTCTGTCAACAACTAATCCACCTCCACACTGTGTTTACTCTTCATTCTGTGTGTGTGTGTGTCCAGTTTGTGATCGAGCTGAAGATGTGTAGCTCATAAAACTACTCTGCGCTGTTTGTGTTTACACACACAGCCTGATGTATGCTCCATTAGTAGGAGAGACGGTGAGCGCTACTCTACTTCGCTAGCATTTAGTGAGCAAACAAACATAAACTGAGAAAATAGCGTATAGATCAGGAGCCTGTCTCAGCCCAGTCAATATTGCTGAATAGTAAGACAGCTCCAAATCTCCCACTGTACACACACCATGGCCAATTCACAATACAAACACCATTCACAATACGCACATTTAAAAAAAAAAATAAATAAATCTGCCAATCGGAGTGATTCAGCAATGAATGAGTTTATGGCTATTCATGCAGTGGGCATCAGATGGACGATTCATGGCTCCTGATCTGACACTGAAGTGTTTTGCCACTGCAGGAAACTTTTGAGGAACCCTGAGAACTTTTCATTAACTCTTTTTTTTTTTTTTTTTTTCTTCATGGACTCTGGAACGTTTCACGAACAGACAACAGAATGTAAATAGGAATCATTTTCAGGAAGACAGGCAACTTTTCAGGAAACCAAGAGACTTATCAGGAGACCCATAAATGTCTTCAAGGTGTCTTTAAGGAACCTCATAAGGAGCACTGGGACTTTTTTCAGGAATTTGTAACCTTTTTAAAAACTCAGGAACTTATTCAGGAACTTAGGAGATAGTCACCTCTGTTCCTTTTTGTAAGCTGTCACGGCTGAGGAGACGTGGAGAAGCAGGCGAGGGTAATCGAAGCGTAACGTGAATATGTGAAGCGTTAGAGACGTAGTCGTGAAGCAGGCTAAGGTCAGGCGATCGGACAAACAACTCAGACGAGGATAGGCAGAAAACGTAGTCAAATGGCGGAAATCAAGGTCAAGAAAAGCGAGAGGCAACACTATAGAAAAGGCTTGGTAACGCTGAGGAACGAGTCAACCAGACGTATACTTCGTGCTGAGTGAAGGTGTCTTTCTGGTATATATACTAGCAGGGAGATTGTGTGTCTGATTAGTGACGGGTGTGTGCACTCAGAACTCTGGGGGTGGAGAGCGCATGCGTGTGTGAGAGGTGATTGTGGAATCACCTGGGAGTCGGAGTTCGACAGTAGGTGGAAAACATGGATCTTTTCCAGAAGTCAAGAAAATGATCAGGAATCCACTGATGAAAAAGGGTTAAGTTTAGTTCCTGGACCATCCTCTGGGATCCTCCTTAGGTCATGTTCCAGAGCTGGTACTTTTCTGCAGACCAGGATCTAGTGGAAGTTTTGCCCATTGTTATTTGGTCATAACCAAATTCCCAATTAAGTGTTTTTTTTTTTTTTAATGTGATTATTAAAGTGGGTTTTATATCAGAAAAAGTGTTGAACATGAACCAGGAACTCATCCAGGGTCTGTGTAGTTCAGGAGAGATCCAGAGCCAGGTAGTTTCCAGAATCCTGGTGGACATGTGCCTATTTATAAGACAACAGATTCATCATACTGACTGGGCAGTCTTGCAGCTATAGAAGTTACATGAAAGCAGCGATGGTGTTGTTGAATGCAACGTTTCAAAGCATATTGTTTACTGCTGCTAGCAATTTGACTTCAAAAGTCTAAACATCATGTGTTTATTCTGCGTTTGATTCATTATCAGTAATGAAGTGTTTAGTCGTTCAGATGCTTTGCCCCCCCTAATGGGGCTTCACTTTAGAGGAAAGTGCCGACTCCGTCCCCTCCATTACAATTAACACAGCAATCCATTCGTTGACGAATTTTCCACTCAGCCGGTCACAACAAAAGCTGTCAGAATGACTGATGATCAACATTAGAAGTTTTGTTGTCGGGTTTCTTCTCTAACTGCTCAAGGTTAGCCACTTCTGTTTGTGAACTTCTTTAGTATACGCTACTTAGCAGTGCCCCAGGTGTGTGTGTGCTCTCAGCTTGATTTGGAAATCTTCTCTGTAGTAAAACATATGGCGTTTGAACATGATTAGCATCAATGCTAGTGTTGAGAGATTATTCTCAAAATTAGCGCTATTACATGAGCTTGATCTCTTGTCATGGCATCATGTGTGACTCGAGGCTTTGGCTTTTCATATCTAACAGTGGAGCTTTCATCATTGCCAAGCCACTTGACAATCTGACAGATATGGTCCTAAGAGCCAATGTATTTCCGTTTCATTCCGAAAAACTGTGGCATGTCGGAAAATCGTCGGCACAAACAAAATGACATGTTGTGGCTGTCCGAATGCTTCTTTCAGATGTATGCTGTAAATTTATTTTACAACCCTTTTTTTGTTTCCAAAAACAAGTTAAACCTTCAGGCTCACTGTACCAGTCAGAAGCAAGCTGGAATATATTAACATGCGTGTTGTTGGCTGTTAACTAGTACCGACATGGTAGGCTCAAATGTGCTGCCACTGTTGCTGGCAGTCTTCCTTGTTATATTATTCTAATGCAATGACATTATTCCCAATCTGCTAATCCCTGTGTCAGATCTGGTTCTCTTCTGGGATACCCTAAACACAAAGCAGACCGAGAGGGATGGACAGACAGAGACACACACACAGAAAGCCAAAATACATCAAGGGATGTGACCTAATACTGAGTAATCCAGTGAATTTTTGTTAACACCAATGATTCAAGAAATTCCATTTGAAAGTTTAAGTTAGTGGTGTCCAAATCATATATAACTTTCTTACTAAGGGTAGCCTAAAATGTTTGCAATGGGATATTGATTAAATAGAAAAAAAGATTTAGTAGAGGAAAATTGTGTTGAGCTTACTCGTATATCGGTTGAAAGAGTGAGCAGGATTGGTCAGGAATGTCTGTGGGTGTGGGCACAGGAGTGTGGTAATTTAGGAGACATTGCAGCAGTGTGCCGATTCCTGTGACAAGAGATACGGGAAATGTATGTAGCTTGCCTTTAAAAGACAGCTGTGTACCTCATCTGTCTTTTAAAGAAAATCGACCTAGACTTACCAGTGATCCTTTATTATCCAGATTAAGAAAGGATCTTAAAGGTTGTGTATCTATAGTGTGAAACCCATTTGGGACATGTCTCATTATAAGCTTATGCTGATAATCTTACATTTTTAATAGCAGTTCCACGTTATGTTACAGTCTGAGAACTGAGAAAGCATCCTCAGCCAGGGATAATCGGGAAACAGTTAAAGGATATTTGCACAGGAAATAGGGATTCCTCACTCTTCGGGGGGGGGGGGGGGGTGGGGGGATTAGTTTGTGGTAGAGAAGCCTGAAAGGTTTTATAATAATGATGATGGGTCTTTAGTAATCACATATACACTACAGCACAGTGACATTGCATACCCCAGCATGTCAGGAAGCCGGCATTAGAGGACAGAGTCAGCCATGACACGGTGGAGCAGAGATGGTTAAGGGCTTTGCGCAAGGGCCCAACAGTGGCAGCTTGGTAGTGCTGGGGATTGAACCCCTGACCTTCTGATCAGTATTGAAACCCTGACCTTCTGATCAGGGCGGCTGTGGCTCAGTCGGTAGAGCGGGTGGTCCACTAATCCACTAATCGTGGGGTTGGTGGTTCGAATCCCGGCCCGGGTGATCCCATGCCGAAGTGTCCTTGGGCAAGACACTGAACCCTAAGTTGACCCAATGGCAAGCTAGCACCTTGCATGGAAGCTCTGCTACCATTGGTGTGTGAATGTGCTCTCATTAGTAAGTCACTTGTAAATGTAAAATGTAAAATGATATTTCTGTAAAGCTGCTTTGAGACAATGTACCATTGTAAAAAGCGCTATACAAATCGATAAATTATTAAATTATCAGTAACCCAGAGCCTTTACCGCCAAGGTGTGTACTCGGAGAGTGACTTGTTTCAGCACAGGAATTAGTACAGCATGCTAAAGTTGGACTACCACAATTGTCTTACGGGGAGGAAATCGATGATGAAAAATCTGGCTGCCTCCACTTTGTGGCATAAACCAATGCGTTTAATACTATTAGAAGCACAAAATGATTTGTTGAAGGAATAGAGAACAAAGCAGCGGACAACACTGGACTCAAGTTGTAGTACTCTAGGTTGCCAAGAAGGAAGCAGTGGACTGGGTGTAGTGGACACAAAAAAAGATGAGATCTGTTTTTTAATCATTCTAGAGCAAGTTAATCCCAGCATTTTCAGCCTCTTTTTATCACTCAATGCTTGAGACATGGATGGCAGTTTTCAGAGTACAAAAATCGGTTGAAACCCTGGCTAATTAAAGAACCATTGCTCAATAACACACTAACACAAACAAGAATGCTTTTGAAGAAAGGTGGACTTTTTCTCAATGTTTCTACCTGTCTAGCTCTCTCTCTCTCTCTCTCTCTCTCTCTCTCTCTGTCTCTCTCTCTCCCCTTAATTATTTCTGTGATTTTTTTTGTTTGTTTTTTGCCTAACTTGTCATTTTACAGAGACAGAAGGCAGACATGTCAAATTTCTTGTCCATTTCAGTGATGTTCAGGCTCACACTGAGCGTCCAGCAAATCACAGTCAATCATGAATTCTGCAACCTTGTTAGCAGTGCAACATGAAATTGTGGCTACGTTTCGGGTGTTCTGGGAGTCAAAGCTGTTAGCCACCTGCAGTCTGCAGCAGGAGAGATAGAGAAACCCGCCTTGCCATCTGTGCCTCACCATTCCAAAATGCAGAAGTCCACTAATCAAGAGCTTCAAAACAGCTTTTCTTTCTTTGTCTTTTTTTACCTGTGATTTTTTATTTACACCATTTTACACCTTCTATCTTTCTGTCTTTCTTTTACATTATTTATGGCCTCAGAATGTATCTTTCATACATCACCTTTGCTGTATGATCCCAACGAACTTTGACTTCTGGCACCGGTCACCAGTCAGCTTTAGTGCCATTTTCTCTGGCTGTATGAAAAGTGAGCGTTTCATCCCTGCCGTCAGCTCTCTGCCATCTCTCATGTCTCTACATCTCAATCATGGGTGAGGTGGAAATGTCACTCGGTGAAGATCACACTGTTTTACCACATGTTCATGCTGATCTTCATAAAATATTGACATCCGTCCACTGTGACCTTTCAGTGTGGAACCAGAGACTGAAAAATGGTGGAAGTTTCTGCTGCTCACTGCAGGCTTGGGAGAGTAAGACAAATCCTGTCTAACCCCCCTGTTTGGAAACAAAAAGCAGCATACAGCCAATCAGAACTCATGTTACTGAAGTGACATGAGTGAGGGAATGTAATTAGGGTCAGACTGCTGCAGCGCTGTGCTGTAACCCGCCACAAACTTCGATTCTGACGAAAAGTTTTGACTGCTTTTTTTATGTTAAACTTGATTCCAGGGGACGTTTTTATCTGCAGAATCGATTTCTGCCTCATTAACAGGATTTCCTTCTGACATAGAGCCTGAATCCTGACGTATTTCTATAAAAAAAAAAAAAAAGAAAAAAGAAGAACACAATGCCTGGAGCTCTGTGTGATGGGGGAATTGAGCTCCATGCACAACATGTAAAAAATCAGTCCATTTAACTGCCTTTAAAATAATTCATGATGGTTTAATGTAATCGTACATGACCTCATATTGCATAAATGCGCCTACAGAAGTCTATTAACAATATTTATGGTCATTAGTAAATTTACATATTTAATATCCTTCTTACCTGTGAATGTGATATAGGAATGAATAAATTCTTTCTTTATTTCCACATTTTATTTTCTTAAAAGGACCATAACCATGAAAAAAGAAGCTAGAACCTTTAACCAACCAAAGCAACTTTGATAGATCATTTGTTTTCCCTAAAAGTTAATGATAATATGTAACATATGGGGGGCTGTGGATCAGGTGGTAGAGCGGGTTTTCCACTAATACTAGGGTTTGTAGTTTAATTCACGGCCCACGTGACTCCACATGCTGAAGTGTCCTTGGGCAAGACACTGAACCCCAAGTCGCTCCCGATGGCAAGCGCCTTGCATGGCAGCTCTGCTATGCAGCTCTCCATTGGTGTGTGAGTGAGTGTTTGAATGGGTGAATCAGACACAGTGTAAAGTGCTTTGGAACCTCTAAGGTTAAAAAAGCGCTATATACATGTAGACCATTTACCATTTTACCAACTAATGGTTCTCCGTATTGATTTAGAAATGTAAAATTTTGCTTCTTTGTCCTCCATTTATCTGAGAAAACAATGTTAGCAATGTTAACTATGAAACATGCATTCACCATGCGATTAACCTTCTCTATGAAGAAGCTCAAATGAATGAGGTGAAGAACCAAAATGCCATCTTGTGTCATTATCGGTCACAGTGGTCCAATGCGACGATCAGTTGATTGGCGCATAGAAATTAAACTCATGATGGATTATAGACGCTGTAGGTGACCTGGACTCACCTGAGAGAGTGAAGAATGAGAACGAGAGAACGAGTTCAGTGCAGTAGCACCGCTAACGTAGTGTTCCGCACTCCACTTCATTTTTCACGTAAAGATGGAGTATCTCCTTGGCAACGGAGTTAAACGGGAAACTCCATTACAGCGCAAAGGCACCGGCCTAAATTTGATCTGTGGATTACAATCCTCGCAATGTGATCATCGAAAACTCATTTCAGATGGAGGGAGGACCTCCGAACGAGGGCAAAATAGATACATCACTCGCTCAGTTCCCGCCGATGTAGGTCATTGAGTATGATTGCATCAGAAACGAGAGACAGAGAGAGAGAGAGAGAGAGAGAGAGAGATAGAGAGAGAGAGAATGAGAGAAGTGAGTGACGAGTGCACATTTTAAAACAGCTGCTTGAATAGACGGAGATTTATCATCTCACTCTCCACAGGATTGGACGACAAGGCTAATGATGAACGGCGCTGTGGTCGCCGTGACGACCTCTCCAACCTTACCAAGAGAGTGAAGGATTGAGTCAGAGAGGATGCTGGGGAAAAATAAAAAAGAGTTATAAAGTATGTTGGAAACACAATGGATTTTGGGTAAAAGTGTAAGAGAAGTAGATCTTGATTTCAATCAATTGTGATCAATCGTAAACTTGATCATATGATGTAAAAAAAAAAAAAAAAAAACACCTTCACTGAATTATTCATCTTAATATTAGGTAGCTTTATATTCTTAATTCTTATAACTTTATATTCTTTATATTCTTAGCCTACTACTATCCAGCTTTCTAACAATCTTAGCTAATGAATACAACTTACACTAACTAGTTTAATTAATGAATTTTAGAATTAGTCTAATGTTAACAAACGTGCCTACTGATTTTAGCTTTTGCTAATGAGTCAGTGTCTTGCTATCAAACACGATAGTTAACAAAAAAATAGAACTCGGATCCTTGTATTAATAATTTATGAGCGTGCTTATGTAAGCAAGTTTGATTAACCTAGTTAAATTATCATATTGTGGAAATAAACAATCGTTTTGTGATGGGAAAGGTGAAAGGAAAGGATCAGGATTGTGATTGGCTGTTGTAGATAATTAGCACAAATCGTTTACAGCTGAAGCGCAATAATAAACCTGACCTTTTCCTCCAGAGAGCTCATTGATGTTCCGATTCTGTCAGCTTGACGTGCAGTTAATTGTGTGTGTGGTCAATGTGTTGCCTTGTCATCGTACGTTACTTCTGATTTTTATTTATTTTTATCCACTCAAGTGAAAATCCTTGAGGAGAAACAAAAAACCGAATCTCACACCGCTTTGTTGCATTCCACAAACCGCCTACCTTTTTGACGCTTGATTAATTCTGACGTTTGCTTTGAAGCTGTCAGTTATTGTTTGTGTCCACTGCATGTATTTTTGTTTTGCAACTCGCATCGAGGGAAAATGGATTTTGACTTTTACCAGCGTTTTTCATTTCCGCTCAATTAAATATGCCACTGGTGTTATTGAACGCTGCACAGTTGTTAAACAAAAAAAAATAAAAAAATAAAAAAAATAAAAAAAATACCCACACAATGTTAAATGGGTTAGCAAGGTTAACAACTGAACTGATGGTTCTTCTGTCAAAACTGTCCCAAGTGATGGCTATGAAATACCCATAATGCTCCGTGTTGCCAAGAACATTACTTTCAGCGTGGAGAGTGTGATTGTGATTGGCTAATCATGTTCAGAATAGAAGTGGGAAGCTTCTCGATGTTGTTTTAGTTATATAATAGGAAAAGCATTTCGGTAGCTGATTACGAGTCAGGTGTAACTGCAAACTTTGAATAAACAGAAAATACAATTGTATATAATCCTTCCTAATGTGACTATACATTTGCATTTGTCTTTTTTCCTGATTTGTATAAAATCAGTCATGTGTCTCTTACTGTTGCTGTATGTTTTTACTGTTTATGAATGACAATCATGAATTCCTATTCTTAGACACTGAGTTTAAAGGAGTGGTAGCTAAGTAGGTAAATACAGATGTCTGTATGTGTCTTATTCCACTTAAACCACAGCACTTTTGTCAATGATGTACTTTGTAATCCGTTTATAGTTATGGAACATACGTAATTCAAGCTAGTTTCTTTTAGTTGTGTTATAGCAGTTACAAACTGAAAATAATTATTTCCTCACCAGACTCTCTCATTTTTTTTTTTAAAGTTACATAGCGCTGACACTGGAGACTCATTCCATAAATGTTAAATGAACTGGTTAAAGTCACTACAAATGAGCAGTTACTATATAAAGATAACAGTGTTTTATTCCGTTTGATTTTATGTAGTTTTGTAGGCCAAAGCTAGATAATCATTGTTTTTTCATCATTTTCTTAGTCATTTTATTACTCACTTATTGAATATTTAATATTTTGTGTTATTTTATTTAGCCACAGTATTATGTAAGAGTCTCTCGCCGGTCTTTCCTTGAAGGTGTACTTGAGTGTATGTAGCCTTAGGGACATTGCTGAATCAGTTCACTTTATTCCCGTACACTTTATTTTTATTTATTTATTTTACGAGACATCAGCGGAGCGCATGGACGTTTTACCTTTGGCCATAACTGTTTTAGAAGGAACTCCCTCAGGTGGTTTCAGATTTATACCCCTCCTGGTTAAGTGCACATTGAACTGCATAGTGAACTTGTACTGGAGCATGTAGTGAAGTTGTATTGCAGTGTGTGACTCAGCACTTAATGTACTTCACTTTCCTCTTTACATTTCATTCATTCTTTTTTTTATACTCCTTATTTTTTTAGAACAACTTTGATCAAATGAGGACTCATTTAAAATCGAAAACATTTCACACCGACAAGGAGAATGTTTGAGATCATGTAGGGTTTAAGTACAAAAGTGCTCATTTTACTCAACATAAAAAAACTCCTTCTGACATATACGGTATTTTTAAAATTCAGTTCAGCACATCAAATCATGTACTGTATTTGCATATTTCTAAAAGTGGACAAAAAGAAACATTCAAAGGGCAGAGAAAACGTGTGTCTATGTACTGAAGGTGGAGATGGCGTCCACATGTGTTGCGCATAATATGACAATAATATGGACAAATTTCCTTATATGGTCATAATTTATTGTTCTTCTAAATCTAGCTCAATTTTTTTATTATTATTATTACGTTTTTTTTTTTTTTTTTTTTTTTTTTTTTGGGTTCACCTGCCAACACGTCCTGCTGTGTTAATGCTGTTTTTTTTTTCTTTCTTTTTTTTTTTTTTTTTAAGTGTGCTTAGCTTCATCTATATAATAATAATATATAATTAATCAATTCGTTGCCGTTGCTCAGGAATGCAGGACGCCACCTGCCGGGGCTCAGGAACGCAGGACGCCACCTGCCGGGGCTCAGGAACGCAGGACGCCGCCTGCCGGGACTCAGGAACGCTGGACGCCACCTCCTGCAGGGCTGATATCGCCCCCTCGGCCTCTGTAGCGACGAAGGCTGCCCTGCTAGCTCCCAGCTGGATCACCGCCGGGCCTGGACACAAACTAGCAGAGGTCACTTGGCTTACCTCCCACTGGGGCTCGGGAACGCAGGACGCCACCCCCTGCCGGGACTCTGGAACGCAGGACACCGCCTGCTGGGCCTCAGGAACGCAGGACAACGCATCCTGCCAGGACTCTGGAACGCAGGACGACGCCTCCTGCCAGGACACTGGAACGCAGGACGACGCCTCCTGCCGGGACTCTGGAGCGCAGGACGGCGCCTCCGGCCGGGCTGATACCTTCCCCTCGGCCTCAGTAGCGTTGATGGCGACCCTGTTAGCCCTGGGTGAGGTCACCACATTGCCTGGACACAGCGGAGCAAATGTTAAGGCGCTTACCTCCCTCTCTGTAGTGCTGAAGGCTGCCAGGTTAGCCTCCCGCCGGGGTACAGGAACGCCGGACGGCACCCGCCGGGACACAGGTACGGAGGCCAGCTCATCCGCGTCCTGAGGGGCTGAGACCTCCTCCTCGGTCTCTGTGGTGCCTGAGGCGGCCAGGTTAGCCTCCGGCGGAGGTTCTAGGGCGTGCTGTGTGACCAGGGGTTCTAGGGCATGGGCTTGGACGTGGTTCTCAGACGTCGATGAAACCTGACTTGTGGACAGAATTTGACATGTGGACAAGATGGGGCTTGTGGACAAAACTCGACTCGTGGACGAGACAGGGCTCGTGGACCAAACTGGGCTCATGAACAAAACTTGACTCGGGGACGAGATGGGGCTCGTGGACGAGACGGGACTCGTGAACAACACTTGGCTCATGGACGAGACAGGACTTGTGAACAACACTTGGCTCGTGGACGAGACGGGGCTCGTGGACGAGACGGGGCTCGTGAACAACACTGGGCTCGTGGACGAGACGGGGCTCATGGACGTGCCTGTGCTCTGCGGCCGGGACGTGGACGTGCCTGGGCTCTGCGGCGAGCACTGGGGCGAGACGGGGCCTTTAGGCGAGCACTGGGGCGAGACGGGGCCTTCAGGCGAGCACTGGGGCGAGACAGGGCCTTCAGGCGAGCACAGGGGCGAGACGGGGCCTTCAGGCGAGCACTGGGGCGAAACAGGGCCTTCAGACGCGGACACAAGGGAAGTGGGGCTCTCGGGGTTCATAGGCACACGTGAAACTGGGCCCTCGGGCTCGGACGGGACTGAAACTGGGCTCTCGGGCTCGGACGGGACTGAAACTGGGCTCTAGGGCTCGGACGGGACTGCAACTGGGCTCTCGGGCTCGGACGGGACTGCAACTGGGCTCTCGGGCTCGGACGGGCACTCAGACATGGACACATGGGAAACTGGGCATTCAGACCTGGGCACATGGGAAACTGGGCATTCAGACCTGGGCACAGACAAAGCAGGGCTTTCAGACACGCGCATGGACTCTGATAAACCCGGACTCACCGGCATTGACTTGCGTGTGACAGTAATTTCCGGCCGCGTCATGAGCGCCTGCATGCGTGTGAGCCTTGCCCTCTCTATGGGGATATAGTTCATATACCATTGGTATATTGGGGTGTCTTCTCCGCCGACCTGCTTCAGCTGTTCCAGCTGGCTTATTTGCCTTGCTAGTCGCTTCCTTGCGACCGAAATCTCCTCGGCGTTCCTGATCTCGGAAAAGTGAAATTCCGTCATGTCGCCGTCTGCTGCTTCCAGAGAAGTCTCTCCTTTAGTTACGTCCTGAACGAATAACCCGGGCGCTCTCGCTACTTCCTTGGTTAGGCGCGTTATTCTGTCACGACTTAAATCCTGTAATGTACATATATTTTTTGAACAGTGCAGCAGGTAGTTTCAGATTTAGCAATGTTGCTGCCTTGTAGAAGGACTAAAATACTGTATATACTTGAAAAATAAATGAAGAACCTCGCCATTTGATGATTCACACTCTTTTACAGCAGTGATCACCAATTGTGTTCCGGGAAATTTTTGTCCTTCGGGAAGAGGATTGGTGGTCACTAATACTGTATATAACTTACCCCATAACATTTCTACTTGCACCTCCTCCACACGATTGTGCTTCTTCGAATTGACATTGTCTAAATGTACATACTATTCCAGAAACTCACGAGCTGCACTGCATCTGTAAATATCTATCTGCCATTTTTACTTAGGAACTGCTGCGTTTACTGTTTTCACGCTCTCGGGTTTCATTAGCTGTTGATGGGATCGGTTCAGTCAGTGATCAGTCAGTGATCAGAACACACTGCTAGACTACTTCCCAAGTCAGAAATCTGATAAGCTTCAGCCTGCTTGAAACTCATTCACAAGACAAGATATTAGACACACACCGACCGCTCCAAAGATCTGCAGGCGAGAACCAACAAGCACAACTGGGAATCAGCAAGTCGGTTGAACCAAATGACACCAAGTTTAAAACGTACACCAACAAGTGTTTGTAAACATGGTGTTTGCAACAAAACACATGGTGGTTTGGATACAAGATTACAAATAGACTAGTTTAGATCAACCAGCATATCAAGCTCTTTCCTCTGGTAGTGCAAAATGAAGTCTAGGCAGTATACACTATTTAAATGTGGATCAAGTTGGCAGGCATTAGATAATTTTCTTTGCTATAGTTCATTCGAATCACTAGATAAACAAATAAAAAACTTCTTCACGAGAAAGATGGGAAGAAAAAGCATATGGGCGGCTGTGGCTCAGTTGGTAGAGCGGGTTGTCCACTAATCCACTAACCGTGGGGTTGGTGGTTCGAATCCCGGCCCAGGTGATCCCATGCCGAAGTGTCCTTGGGCAAGACACTGAACCCTAAGTTGCCCCCAATGGCAAGCTAGCACCTTGCATGGCAGCTCTGCTACCATTGGTGTGTGAGTGTGCTCTCATTAGTAAGTCGCTTGTAAAATGTAAAAAAAAAAATGTAAACATTATATTTCTGTGAAGCTGCTTTGAGACAATGTACCATTGTAAAAAGCGCTATACAAATTGATAATTATTATATGTGTAAGGAAGCTAGAAACAGCAGGAAGTTATGCCCAAATATGGAACAATGAAAACAAAAAGGAAACTGAATGGGGTCACAGCCAGGGTGAATGTAACACACTGTAAAGGAGTCTGTTTGACAAAAAAAAAAAAAAAACAAAAACAAAAACAAATGAGAGATCTGATAAAATAAGTCAAAAATGCTGTTACTTTAAATCGTGTAAATCTAGCTTCTGGCAAACTTTGGTAATTATTATTGCCTCATATAACTATGTTGAATACTAAAATACATGATAACTATGAACACCAATTATTCAAGATATGTTCATAAATAATAGTTCTTGTATTTGTCTATGCTACTTTTACATCATATTACTTAATAATATTAACAAACAATATGGAAACAAAGTGAAACTTTGAATAGTAAGACGTGTAGGAATACCACTTAGTTGATTTGTCACAGTACCAGAATATGTCCCCTGTAAGCCATACCTTTGCAATTACTTGACTTTTGGCTAAAATTCAGTTGTTATTGTTGTTGCTGTTGCTATTGTTGTTATTATTAGCCTTTTAGCATCACCAAAGTGTTGATCATTGAGCCTAAATATTAACTAACTGGTAACTACTTGTTCTGATTTTTTTTTTTCCTGACTCGACTTTCTTCCTCTCTTTCTCTTTTTTATCTTTGTGGCTAGAAGAAGGTTCACCTATCGATCTGCACTTGTGTTTGAATTACAGTCATTAATCAGGGGGAAAGCAGTGAACACTAATCGAAGCACAAAGTCCAAGACCTACAACACGGTATTGAGATCAAGGTCAACCTGACTTTTCTTACTGGTTTTATTTCTATAAAAAAAAAAAAAATAATAAAAATAAATAAATAAATAAATACAAATAATAATTTTGAATGAAGGAAACATCATAAGAGAAGATTTCTTTGAATTGGGTTTGGGACAGAGCCAAAAATGACTGATGATCTAGTAAGAGCATGAACTTAACAGGAATTCTAGTGTTTAAAAGCATGACAAAAAGGTCTGACAATGTTAAAAGAACACTAACTAGATGTCATTTGAGCCAAATCCAAAATTGTTGATATTATAGTAAGAACATGGTAGCTGGAGCAGAAATGGCTGAAGGTCTGACGTTCTGATGTTTGGGGCAGAGTCGATATGACTGATGTTCTAGTAAGAACATGAATTAAACATGAGTTCTAGTGGCAATGTAATTAGAACACTAAAAAGGAACAGATTCAAATTGGTTGAGGTTAAAGTAAAAGCATGCTAGTTATCAATTTTAATGTCTGTGATGGAGCAGAAGTACCTAGTGTTTGGGACAGAAGCAAAATGGCTGATGTTCTCATAGCCACTAACTATTTGTATACACAAACTGTAGGATTTTAGACATATGTTTTAATTAGAGCACTTCAATGCAAGTCTTGCACTCTAGGTTTTCAGGACAGAGCCGAAATAAATCATGTTCTAATAAGAACACAAATAAGATCCAAAATGGCTGACATTGTAAGTAGAACACTAGACATGAATTCTTGTATTTGGAACTGAGCCAATATGGCTGCCATTCTTCCATTACATGAGGTTACTTTTCCCTGACTTTTCAGACTAAATTACACGTCTTTGCACATTGATCTTGTATAAAACATGATCTGAGACTTTTCAGTTTCAGCCTTCATGCACTCGACTCTAACCCTCTCGCTTTGGAGGGTCAGTGTCTTCAATAGTGATCCTGACAATCACCACGGCTGATTATCCACGTCCTCCCCCTGCTGTGGTGATGTGGTGATTATATCAGGTTTCACGGCAAGCGGAAACTCATCAGCGTGTCTCGGGAGACAATCAATAGCGAGGCAGTAATCTGATTAAGTGTCTCTCAGTTCCACCTTGATTACCTGACTTCTTTCTCACCCTGAGAAACCCTTTAGATAATGTAGATCTCTGACTACTGTAGGGCCCTAAGACTGAGTGCACTACATCAGACTGATTTTATTTGATCAGCGATCCTCACGTCAAACTGACTTGCTAAAGCTCCCCATGTCATTCCAAGCCCTCCATGTACCACATTACCTTGTTTGTTCAACACACTTCCCCTCATGCCACGGCCCTTCACTTCATACCCCCACGTTCCATGTTCAGTTGTTCTGTACCCCTTTAATCTGCTGCCTCTCCTTTCATGTCACTTGTTACCACACCCCTTTGTTCCACACCCCCTCATTCCAAATCCAACTGCACTTTTCTAGACAAGTATAGGTCATGTATGTGGTGTCAGACTTGGTGTACTTGTGGGCCAAATTAAGCCAGATCAAGACTGACCAAACCTAGACTGTTAACCATGTCTTTTGTTTTTTTTTTTTTTGGAAAAGTTTAAGGAAGTGATGAACATCAATGGAAATTCCTGGTCAGTATATGCTCCTTGAGGACATCCTCCAAATGCAAATGGCAGCCAGCAAATGCATACAAGCAGTGCTGTATAGGATGTGCCTATGACCAACAGTCTGGTCCAGTACAAAACTAAAGGAACAAATTTAAAACACTAAACATGCCCTGACTATTCATCTACTTTTGGATAATTGATTTTAAAGAATGTATTCTGATCAGCACTTCTGTTTCTCCTTTGGCATAATAAATATCCACAAGGTCTATTTTCTTCCCTTCTTCCTCCTGCTTCCTTTTCTCTTCTCCATTTATTTCCCTGTGCAAATGTTTTATTCTGCCTCAATGGAACAGAGCTAGTGGAAAATGTCTAATCAAGCGCAGGCCGTTAGCGACGTGCAGAATCAATCGAGAGTTCATAAATGCCTCGGTCCTAATGGCACACAATGGTGTTCTTTTAAATAACGGCCACATTCGCCTCTGCCATTTGCATTAATTGTGACTGCTCGCTGTTTGAAAATGCAACTTGCCATTAAGTGCTGCCTCGTTTTCCGAAGTTAAAAGAACTACGTGTGTGTTTTTTTTTTTTTTTAATCACATTTTTTCAATGGATCTTGTGTTATGGGATCGCCTTCTCATATGATGCTCGTTGAAATGTAAAGTCCTTCTGCTTCCTGGGGCATACTTTAAATTAAACATGCTGTTTATCTAGGTAGCCTCATGAGGTACTGATTATGATTTGTAGAGTCCCTCTTGGCGTATCATGTAATGGTTAGCACGTTCGCCTCACACTTCCAGGGTTGGGGGTTCGATTCCCACCGTGGCCCTGTGTGTGTGGAGTTTGCATGTTCTCCCTGTGCTGCGGGGATTTCCTCCGGGTAATCCGATTTCCTCCACCAATCATGCGTGGTAGGCTGATTCGAATGTCCAAAATGTCCGTAGTGTATGAATGGGTGAGGGAATGTATATGTGATTGTGCCCTGTGATGGATTAGCACCCTGTCCAGTGTGTACCCCACCTTGTGCCCGATGCCCCATGGGAAAGGCTACAGGTTCCCCGTGACCCTGAAAAAGGATAAGCAGTATAGAAGATGGATGGATGAACTAGTTTTGTAGAGAGCATTGCTTATTACCTGTTGCTTCACTCATGCTACAGATCCTCTCAAACTGTTTTGTGTGTGTGTGTGTGTGTGTGTGTGTGTGTGTGTGTGTGTGTGTGTGTGTGTGTGTGTGTGTGGTGGAGATGCCAGCTTTTGCCTGAGGGATTCACAGCCAGTGGCCACTTGTGTTTCCTAAAATGGAGCAGAATCTGAGTCTTTATTCACCAAGTGTGAGCTGTACAAAATGTTCCATTGGTGCTGGAATTGAGCATAAATTTCCAGACGGACAAGAAATACAATTCCATAAAAAACCCACTGTAAATATAACTTCCAAAGTTTAACCATCTGCATTCATAATACACTGTGACTTGCAGTGTGCTATGAGTATTATGCTAACAGGCTAATCAATGCCATCTTAAACTACAAGTTTTTGATAACAATACAATATTCAGTTACAACAAATCATAGATGAGAAATGAACTTGGGTAAATAAATAAATGGTCGAATTATGCATGGATTGTTAGCTAATGCTGGCAGAGAAATTTGATTAGCTAACCTAGCTTGTGCATATACAGTATCTCACAACAGTGTGTACACCCCTCACATTTGAGTAAATATTTGATGAGATCTTTTCATGTGACAACATTGAAGAAATGACACTTAGGGTTAGTAGTGAGTGTACAGCTTGTGTAACAGTGTAAATTTACAGTCCCCTCAAAATAACTCAACACACAGCCATTAATGTCTAAACCACTGGCAACAAAAGTGAGTACACCCCTAAGTGAAAATGTCCACATTGGGCCCAAAGTGTCAATATTTTGTGTGGCCACCATTATGTTCCAGCACTGCCTTAACCCTCTTGGGCATGGAGTTCACCAGAGCTTCACAGGTTGCAAATAAGATCCAAATAAGTTTATCTTGTTCTCATCAGACCACAGGACATGGTTCCAGTAATCCATGTCCTTAGTATGCTTGTCTTCAGCAAACTGTTTGAGGGCTTTCTTGTGCATCATCTTTAGCAGACGTTTCCTTCTGGGATGACAGCCATGCAGAAAAAAAGATATGCAAAGTGCGGCGTATGGTCTGAGCACTGACAGGCTTACCCCTCCACCCCTTCATCCTCTGCAGCAATGCTGGCAGCACTCATACGTCTATTTCCCAAACACAACCTCTGGATATGACGCTGAGCACGTGCACTCAACTTCTTTGGTGGACCATGGCGAGGCCTGTTCTGAGTGGAACCTGTCCTTTTAAACCTCTGTATGGTCCTGGCCACCATGCTGCAGCTCAGTGTCAGGGTCTTGGCCATCTTCTTATAGCCTAGGCTATCTTTATGTAAAGCAACTATTATTTTATTCAGATCCTCAGAGAGTTATTTGCCATGAGGTGCCATGTTAATCTTCCAGTGACCAGTATGATGGAGTGTGAGAGCGATGACATCAAATTTAACACAACTGCTCCCCATTCATGCCTGATACCTAGTAACACTAACAAGTCACATGACACCGGGGAGGGAAAATGGCTAATTGGGCCCAATTTGGACATTTTCACTTAGGGGTGTACTCACTTTTGTTGCCAATGGTTTATACATTAATGCTGTGTGTTGAGTTATTTTGAGGGGACAGTAAATTTACACTGCTACACAAGCTGTACACTCACTACTTTACATTGTAGCAAAGTGTCATTTCTTCAGTGTTGTCACATGAAAAGTTATTTATATAAAATATTTACAAAAACATGAGGGGTGCACTCACTTTTGTGAGATACTGTATATCATGGGCAGTGGTGGTTTGGGGGTTAAGGTTCTGGGTTACTGATTGGAAGGTCGAGGGTTCAAGCCCCAGCACTACCAAGCTGCCACTGTTGGGACCTTGGAGCATGGCCCTTAGCCTTCTCTGCTCCAGGGGTGCTGTATCATGGCTGACCCTGTGCTCTGACCCCAGCCTCCTGACATGCTGGGGTATGCGAAGAGAAGAATTTCACTGTACATGTCATTAATAAAGACTCATTATCATTATTATCATTATCATTTTCTAGCATTGTTGGAAGAATCAACACTAACATCAGCTGATTTACACTTCAGCATTTCAGCATCCATTGCTTAGCTAAATACTGGCTCGGCAATGTACCTAGATTCCCCTCTTGTGTAGCCTCAACTGTTAAATGAATTAGTTCAAAAGTCAAGTTTATCAAATTTGCGACTCCACACTTCTGAAGTTTACATCACACTCGTAAACATGTGGTCTGTTAACAGAATTGGGGGAGTTTTATTGGGGCAAAATATTTTATTTTTTCTGTGAAAGGGAAAAAAAAAAAAGATCTTGAGAGACATCTGGGATAACCGATGAATGATGACTATGATAAGTTCCATTCTTTGTGCCGGGCGGAGGACGAGCTTTCCCGTGAGATCTGCTGAGAGAGATGGATGAGTTCTTTATGGAGTGGTGTTGTGTTAAACTGCTTACTTTGATTGTGCAAGTGTATTGCGAGATGGTGTTTATCTTGTCACTGAGTCTGTAAGAAAAGGACAGTGGAAATAACAATAAAGAAACACTTGACCTTTAAGTAAGAGGAAAGAGAGACATACAAGCATATTCAACTGAGAAATGGGAGATGGAGAGAGAGAGAGAGCCAGAAATAAATGAGACCTGCGGTAACCTTTACTAAGGGAGATCTGAATATAGCTAGATATAGTGAGCGGTAAAAAGGCAAGTAGACCATAAATATACAGTGGTGTGAAAAAGTGTTTGCCCCCTTCCTCATTTCCTGTTCCTTTGCATGTTTGTCACACTTAAGTGTTTCGGAACATCAGACCAATTTAAACAATAGTCAAGGACAACACAAGTAAACACAAAATGCAATTTGTAAATGAAGGTGTTTATTATTAAAGGTGAAAAAAAAATCCAAACCATCATGGCCCTGTGTGAAAAAGTGATTGCCCCCCTTGTTAAAACATACTATAACCGTGGTTGTCCACA
>JAFFST010003437.1:49156-68472 GCA_022414735.1 Noturus placidus | reverse complement strand
TATATATATATATATATATATATATACTTCCACGTCAATGCTATTATAATATATATATATATATAAGTTTATATATATAAGTTTATATTATATATTACAAGTTTGATGTTCATTGATGAAGTAGAAATGCTTTAGTTTGTACTGAGTGCATGTGAGCCTGTCATGTTTTCCCCTCCCTTCTAAGCGCTGAATTCAGTCAATTAATTCTGTTAATATTAATTAATAGCATTCACTAAGTTAAGAAATCTTACTTTAATCATCATATTTTAATATGTTAATGTTAATTCGAGTAATGTGTTTTCTTGTCATGAGACCAGTTACTGTGAAACAACTCGATAAAGTTTTTATTTGCATTTTCTTCAGAATTGTGTAATTCATTATTATTTATTTAAAAGAAGGCATAAAAGGCAGATGTATCAATATCAGTTATTAGTATCAGCAGAGAAATTGGGTATCTCTAATTATTATTATTATTATTATTATTATTATTATTATTATTATTATTATTATTATTATTATTATTATTATTATTGTAAAAAAAAATAAAACATAGGCTAGGCTAGGACTAATTAATCCACGCTAATTGTTTAACCATGTGACCTTCATCATCCTAACCCCATTTATATATTATTTCTATATTTATCTTCAATGGGAACTAACTGTATGTAAAGAGTATAACCAAAAGCCAGGCACCTCTGTGTGTTTTTTAAATTTTTTTTTTTTTTTTTACACTGCACAAATCCCCAGTAAGCTGGTGTTTATCGTGTGTTTTATTTTAGTGATTATGATGAAAAGGTTAATTGAAATGGCATCACGGGCCGAGGGAATTGATTAGAAATGCCATGATGTTTTATTAAACGCTTCAGACGACGTGCACCGGGAGAGTTTATGATGGAAATACAACTTTAATTCAGTTTGCATTGCTGTAACGGATTCAAGTGCTACTCACAGAGGTGTCTTGATGACTTCCTGTTTTCTACTTCCTGGTTTTCCTTTACTGTTTTCCTTGTTCCCAACTGTGTATATTTAGTGTCTATTCCATTGTGTCTATCCCATTTTGTGATACTGTAGCTCTAGTCCCTTTATTTTTTCAAGTCATTTTATTAATTCCAGTCTTAGTTCTTTGTTTCCACTTCAAATTTTCAAGTTTTCTAGTTCCTTGTTTCTTGATCTAATCTCTAGATCTAGTTCCAGCCTCCTTGTGTCCTGTTTTATGTGTAGCTTTAATCGTATTTTCTTTCAGTCTTCTTGTTTCCTATTTCGTGTTTTTTTTTTTTTTCAAGTTTATTTTCCTTGTGTCCTAGCATCATTTAAGTCCATCCAAGATTTTACGATTGCAGAAATGAATGCAAAATCAAGGATTCTTTGCAATATTCACAGGAGCTTGCAATTTTTCAAGACCTGCAGATAATCCACAGATTTGGGCCAGGATGGGCCATGTGGCATCATCACAACACACATTCAGACAAAGCCCTCTTCGATTCACGTGCATCAAGCATGAGTACAGCTAAAAGGTCTCATTTACTCTGCAAAAGACCGTGCAAAACAAATTTTGTGCAATTGGGATTTCGCCAATTAAAATATTTTTCTGCAAAAAAAAGCACAAAAACTTTTTTTTTTTTTTTTTTTTTTTTTTTTTTTGTAAAACGCCGAACCCAAATTACGCATTTTTAGCAGCAACAAGCAGAAACAATCTCCCTGAAATCCTGGATGGACTGCTCTTTGCTCATTAAATATGACTAGATTTAGTCATATAACATGACAATACATTGGTCTTAAATGTGTGATGCAAATTCACTTATCTGAAACTTGTTTAATGCTTTAAGTTCTAACTATTGAGGATTAAAAATTCTACTTTACATTACGGAACATCTCTTGATGGATTAGATTTGTTGATTTATTAAACTCTCATTAGCTCTAAAGTAATAAACATGCAGGCGTGCGGTGGCTTAGTGGTTAGTGGGTTTCCTCCGGGTACTCCGATTTCCTCCCCCAGTCCAAATACATGCATGTTAGGCTGATTGGCGTGTCTAAACTGTCCATAGTGTATGCATGTGTATGTGGTTGTGCCCTGCGATGGACTGGCACCCTGTCCAGGGTGTACCCCGCCTTGTGGCCGATGCTCCCTGGGATAGGCTCCAGGTTCCCCCGTGACCCTGAAAAGGAGTAAGCGGTTGAAGATGGATGGATGGATGGATGGATGGATGGATGGATATATCCAGAGAAATAAAGCATTTGTTCATGGGGAAATAATCACTCATTATTTTACTATAACAGCACCACAGACACTGATTTATTCCTTACTTATCAAACAGGCACATTATTGTCACCATGAACTTTTCAAATTAATTGATTTACTCCTTTAATTCGTTTGAGAGAAGGCTGCCTAGGTAGACAACAATTTTGTGCAAGGAGATAAAGTAGTTCTCATTTGGTTGCCAGAAAGAGAGTGTTCTTATCAGCACTTGCCTAGCAGAGAGTAAGACATTTAAGGACTAAAGGCAAACCCTTTCTTTGTGTTCTCGCTTTGACGTGAAATAAATAAACTGTTGTATTTTATGAGTATTGATCTCCTACACACTACTATAAAACACAGGAGTTAATCAGTTCCGGTTGAATTTAAGCTGCTAAGGTCGAGAGCCGTCTCAGCTATGAATTATTATTATTATTATTATTATTATTATTATTATTATTATTATTATTATTATTATTATTATTATTATTATTATTATTATTATTATTGCTTCTACAGATCGTTATTTTTAAACACCAATAATATTGTTAACCTCTAACAACTGATATCATGCCCTGCTTTGAATTTGTGTTATTGCTGTGTTTGCGTTATATTAGTGAAAACAAATTAGAAGGAGATTGGAATGAATTTCAAGCTTGCCTTAGAACAGAAGTCCTTACAAACCCTGTTGTAATGTTTTCCTCTGTAGCAGATGGAGTGAAGATTTCAAGCAACCTGTTTTCTTAGCTTAGCTTCCTTTTTTTCCCCCGGTTCTCGATAGGAAGACAAACATTTCTCCTTCCAGACTTTTGGGAAGATTAAATTCAATTTGTCTTGCTCTGGCTGCGCGTGTGGGAGGCACAGAGGGGGGAAAAATAAAAGACTGAAGAATGAAAGCAACAACAGATAAACCGCAAGCAAGAAGTAATACATAGTTTCAGTATTGTTATTATTTCTATTTTATTTAAACAGTGAATGTACAGTATTTGATCACATTGTGTGGGCTTGTCTTTTGGCTTCGTTTCAATTTTGCATTGCTGTACTGCTTGGCCCTTAAAGGTCTCAGCTTTAAGAAACAAGCAAAGCTGACCCTTGACCTTTGTCACTTTCATCTCCACCTTAAATTCTTCACCTCGAGCGGTTTGGCAAAAAAATAAATAAATAAATAAATAAAGAAATAAAGAAAAAAAGACAAAAAAAAAAACTGCATTCACAAGGGTTTAAGCAAAGCTGTTCTTGTTCCTGTGATTATTCCACACAGCTTCATAGTAGAAGTCATAAAAAAAAAAAAAGAAAAAAAAAAAAAAGAAAAAACATTAAAAAAAATTTCTTTATAATGATAGAATTTTGTTAAAATAGCTACAATTTATTTGAAAAGAATGAAAAAAAAATATCCTTATTTAAATAAATAGACAAGGCAAAATACAAAAGTTATAATTTAAGAAAATGGTTTCAAACAGTATAAATAATATAAAAGTAATAGCAGGATAAATGTATTGAAACTGCTACACCGCTTTATTTTCTATTTTCTTGAATTCTAGTTTCAATGTTATTTTGTTGTCTATTATTATGTTATCTGCTCATATTTTATCTCCATAGTTATTTTAGGTTGTCACTACAATGTTTTTTTTTTTTTTTTCCACATGTACGAAGTTCTGCTGTAGTGCATCTAAATGTATATCTCTTGAAATACGATCTAAAAGTTTTTTTAAAGTCTTCTTTAATGTGTTGCTCAAGTTCATGGGCATTCTCTAGTGTTGACCATCTCAGAAGCTTTTCCTCCCAGTCTTAAGAAGACATTTTAAATTGCTGCCTGGTTTCAAAATGTAAAATAGTCAGCTTAAAACACAAGAAAAGGTAAGTTTCTGATTTGAAGAAGTGATTCAAGTTTTCCGTCATACTAAATTGGATGGGCTTTCCCTAACAGACATCATGAATTCGACAATGTAAAGAGGTCTACCTACATGGAGTTTTTAAATTTACTTTAAATTTAGTCTCGCCAGTTTTAAATCTTTGCCCACTTTCAGAGCTTCCCTCGTACGTAGTCTGACCTAAGTTTAATTTTAAATTTTGAAGAAGAGATCTTAAGCTTTGTCAGATAGCTTTCAAAACTTTCGATGTTGGTTAAATCTCTTTTCAAAATGAGGTTTTCCAGGCTTTTGACAGATGTCTTCCTTTTTTTTTTTTTTTTTGTTTTTTTTTTTTTTTTGTTTAGAGAGCATACTTTTTTCTTTTCCAAAGTTTTGAAGTTGGTTGATTTAAATTGGTTGCTTTTAACTGAGTCCCTCAACCTTTTCCATGTTATCAGATAGATACAAAAGTTCCTTCAGTTTTGAGTCACCCTATATATTTTTTTTCAGTGGATTCTTCCAATTGTACGCTGTCTACATTTTCATTTACTGATTTACTTACTTTCCTACTAACTCCTTACTAATTACTGACTTACCACTTATCTACTTAATGACTTACCTACATGCTTACTTACTTACCTTCTTGCTGACTTACTTACCGGTAACTTACTGACTAACCTAATTACCTACTTACTTATTTACTTACTTACTGATTTATTACAGCTTACTTACCTAATTGCTGACTTTCTTACCATGCGCCTACTGAGTAACCTAATGACCTACTTACTTACCACTTATGTACTTACCGACTTATTTACCACTTACTTACCTTCTTGCTGATTTACTTATCAGTTACTTACTGACTTACCTAATTACCTACTTACTGATTTACTTGCTTGCATATGTACCACTTACTTACCTTCTTAATGTCATAGTTACTGAATTACTTAATACTAATTACCTGACTTTCTTACTTGCAGACTTACAATTTATGTACTTATCACATATATCTTATCGCTTCCTTACCTAATTGCAGACTTAGTTACCTACTTGCTGACTGATTTAACACTTAGTACCTGATATAGTACCATACTTCAGGGACCTTACCAAATTTTAGAGTTCTGTCATTGAGTGTTCCAATTTATTTGTATTAATATTAGTATAAGTTTTTATCCATCCATCCATCCATCCATCCATCCTTCCATCTTCTATACCGCTTGTCCTTTTTCAGGGTCATGGGGTATATGTTTTTATTTATTTATTTATTTGCTTACATACTTACCTAAATTCTTAAATTTCTCATATGTTTTTTATGTCCCCATCTTAAATCGCTGTCCAATTTGAGGAATCTAATCCAATTCCAAGTGTTTATTTTACATCAGTGAGTACTAATCTTAAAGATTTACTCAAATTCCAAGAATATTACAACAAACACACACACACACACACACACACACACACACACACACACACACACACAAACCACAAACACATACCCACACGTCATATTAATAGTCATTTAAAGGTGTTTAATGTGATAAGATTGTGCAGTTTCATTACTGAATGTGTGCGTAGAGGCCATGTGGCTGATAGCAGTGTTTACTGCATTTGTTTTTTTTAGAGCAGGATTATGATTAAACGCTTGAGGATGGTTCAACAATGAATAAAACAATGCTAAAACTCACTCTGGGGTGGGGGGTGAATCTTAATAAGGACACACAGCTCAGGTTTTATGCATGACTGTATGTATGGTGGAACAGTTTTTGTGTGTGTGTGTGTGTGTGCGCGCAGTGCTAGGAGGCATCGGAGGTGATAAATGTTTGTGCACATTGATATGGCGCCCGGTTTGATGATGAAATACTCGGCTAGTGGCAGAAATTACAAATGAAGTCCAGATTCATAACATGCACACTTTATAATAATCACACACACACACACACACACACACACACACACACACACACACACACTGCTCACAGCGTTTAAGCTATGTGGAGGAAAATGCTTAGTCAAGAAAATGAATTCTAATTTAATTTCTCACTAGCAGTGTGATGCATGTGTTGTTGCAACCATGTCATTGTTCAAATGCTGCACTAAAAATAGCAGACAGGAGAAGTGTTATGAATTTACTTACCCCGTGTTAGCATTAGCTTAACTGTAGCGTACGCATTTATTCAACGATTTGTGGTAGAAGAGCTGCTCTAGTAACTACAGCAAGTGTGTAACAAGATTATCATCATAACTCAAAAAAGTGTTTGTTAACTTGTTTTTTTATTCACATTTTACAAAAACAAGAAAGAAAGTACAATGAAGAAAAACTAATGATGAAAAGTTTAATAAAAAAAATAAGAAAAAAGGATCAATTAAAGAAAGAAAGAAAGGAAGAA
This sequence comes from Noturus placidus, assembly GCA_022414735.1. Classification (NCBI taxonomy): domain Eukaryota; kingdom Metazoa; phylum Chordata; class Actinopteri; order Siluriformes; family Ictaluridae; genus Noturus; species Noturus placidus. The sequence goes on along the minus strand of JAFFST010003437.1, from coordinate 62,002 downwards.
AAAGATGGAAGGAACAACAAGAAGGAAAATAAATAACAAAAAGGAGACGACTATAAATGAAACAAACAAAGAAAGACAATAGAATGAAAGAAATGAAGGAAAACTTAAACAATAATAGAATGAAAGAACGGATGTAAGAAAGAAAAGAGATGAAGTACACTGAACAAATAACAAATGATTGAAGTTGTAATTAAATAAAGGGAGACATGATGAAATAAAGATTGAAATGGAAGGAAGCAATAAGCAAAAGAAAAAAAGACAACAAAAAGACAAGAACAAAGAGGGGAACAAAAGGAAACAAATAAAGGAAGAAACTAGAATGAAGGAAATGTAGGAAACAAATAACAATGTAAACAATAATAGAATAATAGATGGAAAGAAGAAAGAACACAAACAAGGGTAAAAAAGAAAGAAACAAAAGTAAAAGAAAAATTTTAAAAATAACGAAAACAAATGAAAAAAAAAATAATTAACCAAAGACTGCAAACGGATGCAAAAAGAAAGGAGTGAAAGAATGAAAGAAAGTTAGAAAGAAAGAAAGAAAGACAGAAAGATAGAAAGAAAGAAAGAAAGAAAGAAAGAAAGAAAGAAAGAAAGAAAGAAAGAAAGAAAGAAAGAAAGAAAGAAATATGTAGAAAAGAAAAAAGTAGAAAAAATGCCAAAATGAACATGCAAACAGTAAAGGAGGTTAAGGGTCATTTCTTAAAGAAATTGAAAAAAAAAGTATAGAAAGGAAGTAAATTAAGGAAATGATAAAAAAAGGGCAGAAACAAACAAATAAAAAGAATGAAGAAAAACAAATGAGGATAAAAGGAACAAATAAAGGAAGATGAACAGTGCGCATAATGGAACATAATGCATATTTTAATAATGAATATTCTCCACTTTGGACCCATAAAACCTGGATCATTATTTTGTTTTTGTCACTTTAATAAGATGGAATTGAGCTGATTGTGTTTACATGCAGGTTTGTGTGTAACGACACACACGTGTACAACTGGGGAAAATTGCTGAGTGTAATGAGTCCTGTTTAAAAATGGAATGGAGAGAAAATGGATGGATTCGTGCATGTAAACTAATGAACAGGGAGATTTTCTCACATCTGTGTGATTAATAGCAGAACAAATGTTGAAGAACAACCTGTAGTGTGTTGTGTGCAGGAAGAAACTGAAATGAAAGCATTATACAGTATCTCACAAATGGGAGTACACCCCTGATATTTGTGTAAATATTTGATGATCTCTTTTCATGTACAACACTGAAGAAATGACACTTTGCTACAATGTAAAGTAGTGAGTGTACAGCTTGTGTAACAGTGTAAATTATGATCCCTTCAAAATAACTCAGCACACAGACATTAATGTCTAAACCGCTGGCAACAAAAGTGAGTACTCCCCTAAGTGAAAATGTCTAAATTGGGCAAAAGTGTCAACATTGTGTGTGGACTCCATTATTTTCCAGCACTGCCTTAACCCCCTTGGGCATGGAGTTCACCAGAGCTTCACAGGTTGCCACTGGAGTCCTCTTCCAGTGCTCCATGAAGACATCACGGAGTTGGTGGATGTTAAAGACCTTGTGCTCCTCCATCTTCTGTTTGAGGATGACCCACAGATGCTCAATAGGGTTTAGCTCTGGAGACATGCTCGGCCAGTCCATCATCTTCACCCTCAGCTTCTTTATCAAGGCAGTGGTCGTCTTGGACGTGTGTTTGGGGTCGTTATCATGCTGGAATACTGCATACTGACTTTGTTAACTTTAATATTTTCAATTGTTTTTATATTACAGGTGATATGAGACAAGCGCGTGTGGAAATGTACGCATTTCATTTTTAACTTTGAGAAAAGAGGGGAACTTCTCAAATATTGTCATTCAAAACACGGTGGTGTCAACATTTCATCACGCGCTCACCAGCAGGGGGCGCTGCGGCGATGACGTGCACGAGCATCTGAAGAGTGCATGAACGTACGTGCGTGACGCTAAGACTGTCTTTACAATGGACATGTGCACTTGTTTTGGTTCCTGTTATGTCCCCACCCGGTTCAGTTATTGGCGGAGGCGTGAGAGTGTGTTGTGAAGTGTTGCCAGCTGTGAACCATTAAGGTAATTGTGAGCCACGCACGTCGAGCGGTATTAGCGTAGTGTAGAGCACAATAGAGTTAGGACGAGTTAAAGGAAAGACGGAATGTATAATGGTGCCAGGTGGTAATATGTCCATACTCTGTCTAGGATCCTTTCCTAGTTTCATGCTCTAATTTAAAGAGTGTTCATGCCAGAGTTTAAAGAATGTTCATGCTTTAGCTAAATGAGTGTTCATGCCTTAGTTGAACGAGTGTTTCCTGCCTTAAGTGTAAATAAAGCCATTATTCCTGCGTTTACTTCCTGTCCAAGTCTCGTTTCGTAATGCACTTAATGTTCTTCATTTTTTTTTTTTTTTTCATATCAGTAATCTACAATGTATGATTTGATGATCTTAATTTAAATCAGCATTTACATATATTCTTATAGAAATGCTGCAAACATATTGATAGTGAGTGGTTGTGGCATTAACAATCACAATAATACAAAAGCAATCCACACAAATCCATCAAGGCATTTTAACTTTTAAAGCACTGCCATTATAATGCTATAACGATACTAATGTTTTCTCCAGCAGAGAATGTCCATCCCTTGTTGTTCTCCATCCATCCATCTATCTTCTATACCACTTATCCTGTTCTTCAAGGTCATGGGGGAACCTGGAGCCTATCCCAGGGAGCATGGGATCGACAGGGTGCCAATCCATGGCAGGGCACAATCACATACACATTCACACACCCATTCATACACTTTAGACATGCCAATCAGTCTACAATGCATTTTTTTGGACTGGGGGAGGAAACCGGAGTACCCAGAGGAAACCCCCGCAGCACTGGGAGAGTATGCACACTCCGCACACACAGAACCCCCAACCCTGGAGGTGTAAGGTGAACGTGCTAACCACTATGCCACCGTGCACTCTCCCTGTTGTTCTCTCACATAAAAATTCATATGCAAATCTCACATTTAAGCTGGATGCAACAGCTTGAAGATAAAATGTCTTGAATGTTTACAAACATGCAGCTTTTTGCACAAGACGTTAATTGATGGACTGGAGTCATGTGGATTACTTGGGCATTGTGATGTTTTTTCAGCTGTTTGGACTGATGTCACCCATTTATTGCAGAGGACCCATTGGTAAGCAAGTGATGTAATCTGTTCACATGAAGAGACACACTTATCAATGCAATACATTGGATGGCCTGATGGTGAGTGCATTTTCATTTTTTGGTTGAACTATTTCTTTAATATAGAAACATGGCCACATTCTTCAAATTAATCAACTTTATTTATACTGCATCCTTTTTAAGAGTGTGTATGCCAAGTGCTTTGCAGGGTGGATGTAAATTCACATAAAATCACATGTATACTTGTCAATATAATTTAGCTTTGTACTAAATTTGGTAGTATATATCTTGCATTGATTTTTAACCTTTGATGCATGATCACAATACTGTATTTATACCCGTTTCTTCACCAGGTGTCTGATCATCACAACTCTATCCTTGATGTGCTAGTTGGGATCTTATTTGAGAACACCAATCATCAGCCCCCCTAATCCTTGCATTTGACTTCCTCTATACGGATAATACTTGAAGGACTCATGGCTATTTATCTATGCTGAAGGTGGCAGAGGCACTTGTGAGCTACCTCTCTCCATCTACGGCAGTTAATTAGGAGGATTGGCTTTGCCATCCAAGCCACCATTTAAGGGCACCGTGGCATTGGTGGGCAAGGCCTATGCAATAGTAGTCTTGCTTGTGGGTCACTGCAGACAATGACAGTCCAAACAGCTGAAAAACATCACAATCCCCAAGTAATCCACATGACTCCAGTCCATCAATTAACGTCTTGTGAAAAAAGCTGCATGTTTGTAATCATTCAAGACATTTTATCTTCAAGCTGTTGCATCCAGCTAAAATGTCACAGGGCAACGGAAATCTGATGCTTTCCCTCCAATAGAATGTGGAATAGTGAATGTCACTAAAATACCATCTAGCAGTGTGGAAACTCCTGCAAAATGTGTCTTCATGGGTTCTGTTTACCGTAGAAAAGGGTTACCGGGTCCAGTTCAGAGCTTGTCCCCCCGGTTCAGAGGTGTGCTCACCACAGAAGTCAGCACAGACCAGAGCCGACTTTAGCGCAGGAAGTAAGATCCATCTTGGACAAAGGGGCCATAGAACATGTACCTCATTCCCTGAGGGAGGGAGGTGTTTACAGCCATAATTTCCTGGTACACACAAAAATAGGAGTATAAGTGGCCAATTTTAGATCTGCGTCATCTGAACTGTACTCTTCGGACATACAGGTTCAAGATGCCGACGACCAAACTTATTGAGGACTGGTTTGTGACGATAGATCTAAAAGGTGTATATTTCCACATAGAAATATCACTAACGTTATCCCGTCGCACCTTCACAAAGTGCATGGATGTCATTCCGGCTCCATTGTGACTCCAGTGCATCCATGTACTAAACTACCTGGACGACTGGTTAATTCTAGCACGATCATGGAAACTGGAGGCTCAACATTGAGATGTTGTTCTCGCCCACATGAAAAGCTTGCGGCTCAGGTTGAATCTCGGAAAAGTATGTTTTCCCCAGTGCAGTGGACAACTTTCCTAGGGGTTATAAGGATTCTACAATGATGAGGGCGTTTCTATCCCCAACATGTGTAGGGTCAATCCTATCAACACTGAGCAAGATATAGCTGGATCTTTTGAAACTATTGGCGCATATAGTCCTATTTCACAGGAGACCGTTCAGTGGTGGCTGAGAAGTTGGGGGTTTCATCCAAGGATGAAACCTCGGAGAATAATCAGTGTCACGTGTCGATGCCTACGTGCTCTGATAATTTAAGTGTCCCCAGTTTCTAGCTTTGGTGGATAGAGGCATTCGGCTGCGTCTCATTTCTATCAGAACTTCTGTTCACCACATGTGTCCCCGGTTTCTAGAATTGGGTCAAACTCTAGGGGTGTCTCCTTAGCGTAAGATGGTAATGACAGACACCTCCCTCATGGGCTGGAGCGAGGTCTTAAACTGCTGTCCAGCTCATGGTCTCTAGTGCGACCCTCATCTGCAGCAGGGTGGCTCCATCCACAAGTGGTGGAGTCCCTATGACGAGGTTTGGCCAAGAGGGATTGCATGTGTTCACCTCCGAGGAGACAACACACGGCCCACTGTGGTTTGCCCTGACTCCTCCCGCACAATTAGGCCATGGTGCACATGTGGCCGAGGTAGTAGAACCTTATTGGCCAGCTCGAATAAAGCTGTGAGAGGTAATATCCCTGTGAGATGGCACTCCTTGGGAGATACCCATCCGCAGGGATCCACTGTAGACCCAGTGAACTGCACAATAGCTACAGTCCTGGAGTTATTACAAGAACATTTCTTAGCTGGGTGGGATCCTTGTACAATCAGGGTTTACATGGCCACCCTTTTGTGCAGCCACACCCCTGTTGATGGAGTCTCTGTGGGGCAACAACCTCTAACTTTAAGCTTAATGCGTTGTGTCAAGCGGCTGAGTCCCACATGCAGGCCGCTCATACCTTCCTGGGACCTTCTGTGGTCCTGGAAGGTCTGTCAGGTGCCCCATTTGAGCCCTTAGCGTGGATCTACTGTCTCAGGCCGGAGGGCTGATTTATCACCCTCGGCCAGAACTGTGTAAGCCATGGGTCTGGCCCCTTAGGGGCACCAGCTCATAGATTCTGGTCTCACAACTGAGATTGTAGAGACCATGTTAAATGCTAGAGCACCATCCACAAGGAAATTGTATGCACTCAAGTAGCAGCTTTTTGTCTTGTAGTGTGAAGAACATCAGCTAGACCCAGTGAGTTGCACAATAGCTACAGTCCTGGAGTTCATACAAGAATGTTTCTCAGTGGGGTGGGCTCCTTCTACAATCAGGGTTTACATGGCCGCCATTTTGGCCAGCCACACCCCTGTTGATGGAACCTCTGTGGGGCAGCATCCTCTAACTTTGAGGTTCATGCATGGTGTCAGGCATCTGTGGCCCATCTGCAGGCAGTGCATACCTTCCTGGGACCTGTCTGTTGTCCTGGAAGGTCTGTCAGGGACCTCAGTTGAGCCATTAGGGTCAGCCTCTGAGAAGCTTCTGACTCTAAAGGTAGCTCTTCTGCCTGCTGGCCCTGACATCTCTCAAGTGGGTAGGAGACCTACAAGCTCTCTCTGTTGCCCTTTCCTGCCTTGATTTTGCCCCTGTATTAGCCAAGGCCTTCCTGTATCCTATGCCAGATTATATTAAGTGCCTACATCGGCTGCCCAGCCTGTGGTGTTGCAGGCTTCCTGCCCTCCTCCATTCTTCCATTCCCCACACCAGAACAAGTTAGAAAGTACCTGCTGTGTCCTCTACTTACGTCCACCGCTTGGGCCAATGGCGTAAGTTGCAGCAGCCACTGGTCTACTTTGGTGGCGACATTAGAGGTGATGCTGTGTCAAAGCAGTGCATCTCTAGTTGGATAGTGGAAGCAATCTCAATTGCTTATGAGGCGCACGGTCTCGCTACACCTCTGCGCATAAGCGCTTATTCCACTAGGGCGGTCGCCTCCGCAAAGGCTTTGTCCGGAGGGATATCCTAACAGGATGTGTGTGCTGCTGCAGGGTTGTCTACGCATATTCATACATTATTATAGCCTGGATGTCCATTTCACCACGGGCTCGAGTGTCTTGCAGTGACCCTGAGGCTTGGGTCTTTTTGAACAGGCCATACCCTTCATATGACGGAGTGGGTATTCTTGTTCATAAAAGCAACGTTGAAATTCCCTTTGAAAGGGAACCTCTAGGTTACGCATGTAACCCTGTTCCCCAAGAAGGGAACGAGACATTGCGTAGCTTTCTCATACCAGGGCAGGCCTGTGAATTGTGTCTTCACCTCAGATAATGAAGGCTAATGGCACGGTTTACAGGTGCCATTTTTTATATCACGCGATGCGCTTAATTGCCACATCACCTGATCATGGCAGGTCTATAAATAGGCATGATTTTACACAAGCTACCGGTCACGCGCGAGAGGTGCTTCCCATAATGTTATTATAAACATAACGTCACATTCCCTTCTCAGGGAACAGGGTTACATAAGTAACCCAGGCATTCTCTGTTTATAATGCTGCCTGTCTCTATATCACCTTGCTATCAGACTAACTGTCTGTCTTTCTGTCTAGCTGTCTGTGTGTCTTTCTATCCGTCCATATGTCTGCCTGTTCAAATGTCTGTCTGTCTGTCTGTCTGTAAAGTATTGATAATAAATTATGTAATTGATGCATGCGCGCACACACACACACACACACACACACACACACACACACACACACACACAGTGTTGCGTTAACTTTATAGGACACTGTAACTTTGCATCGAGGGGACAGAAGTGTTTTCACACTTTGCCCATCACCATAGCAACACCATCATCATGCGCCCTTGATCCAAAGCAGAAAGAGCTATTGAACCCAGCGACACACACACACACACACACACACACACACACACACACACACACACACACACGCATACACACACACCTTTCCACTCCACCTCCCTCACTCTCTCCCTACCAAGAGCCCTTTTTATCCCATCAGCTCTCACACACTGAAACACTGTGCCTGTGGAATGCATGAATCTTATTGGTGGATAGAGGCATTCGGCTGCGTCTCATTTCTATCAGAACTTCTGTTCACCAGATGTCACTTGACCCTAAATAGCCATGCTCAGTGTGATGTTTATTTAAACAATTAAATTAAGTTTGGTCCACACAGGCTTCTGTTGTGATGTGTGACATTGTTTCCTTAGCAACGATTATAGCTGGATTTTCATTCATGAGGTAAAATTCTAATGCATTTGATAATTCCAAATAAAAATGAAATAAAAATGACTTTAAAAATTGTCATATCTCAGCCCAGGCACAACTCGGTTTCCCGAGAAACACAGCGTCCTTCAAACATGGCCGCTGAGGACTACACGTCCCACACACGCATGCGCTCACCTTCCCCGGAGTTCTGATGACACACACCTGCAACCAATCACTATCACACTCACACCACAGCACATAATAAACTTTTTATGTATGCAGACTTTGCAAAGTATACATTCAACTGACTTGTTCTCTGCCGTTATCCGAGCCTTATCTCTCATGTTTTGATTAAGCGACTTTGACCATTGTTTATGTCCCCGACCTCGATTACTGCCTTGCCCTGTTTTGTTTTGTTGGCCTGTGGTATGCAGATTCATGAATTGAAACAGGTCTACATAGCAAAACGGACACTAGGCTTCTCTAATAGTATATTTACAGTTTTTCACATTCAACGTAAGAACAACTGTTGTCATTTCAGATGTTTTGAAATTGCTCCTTATTTTCTACATTTTATGTTTCAAGAGAAAAAAAAAAAAAACATCACCTAAAACATGTTTGGATCTTATTATTATATGTATGTTGAGTGAGTAAATCCATCCACACACTTGCTACTGTAATTCCTTTCTAGAAGAACTTTCACATGCTTACTAGGTGCCTTAAAAAAAAAAATAAATAAATAAAAATAAAAAAAAAAAACCTCTGTAATTTATAGTCTGGACAATGGAGTAATTTGAATTGAAATCCAGTACATTTTGTATTATTTTTGCATATATATGACACTTACCACCATCTGTCACGATTCCCCCTTGAAGCAGGGTGCATTGCACACGTGCACATGCACCTGTTCGTTCCCGAGTTGACTTTCATGACAGTTCTACACGTGTGTTTTTGTTTATGATTGTCATGTCTTCTCCCTGTGTCTGTCATTTCCTAAGCTGTCATGTGTCTGTATTGCTCTCAGCTGCTAGTTATTACGACGCTGATGCAGCGTGCAGCACACGGCACGGAATATTGAATGGATGTTGAATGTGCATGAGTAGGTTAGATTAAACAAAGTACAGATAAATAGTTTAGTATTTATTGTCATTGTCCTACCAGTTCAAGGTCATAGTTTATGTTTCATGTTGCATGATAGTGTATCGACTCTGTTTTCCCGTGACCTCCATTTACTTTCTGCCTCACCCTGTTTTGTTCTGTTTGCACAATTGCCTGACCCTCACCTGTTTTGGATTACTGTCCTGGGATTACGTTTCTGGAAATACTGCTTGCCTCTCTTAATAAAAACAGTTCTAATGCATTTGCATCCAGCCATATCTCTCCGTCGTCATGATATGTGACACCATCGCACTCTGTTGCCATACAGCAAACCACTTGAACTAATTAATTTTTTTAAAAAATTTATTATTTTTTTTTAATGTAAATGTAATAATTCATGCAAGAGACGATTAAAGGTTCTCATTTTGCCCCTGCAAGGTTTGATGTTGAACCCTACAGGAAAGTATTTCCCTTTCAGAAAAGATTTCCAAGAGGAATCTTTTTAGGAGGCTATCCAATGAACCCTTAAAGAACCTTGAAGATATTATGTCCTTATAACTTTCAGAAAAATTTGAACAATCTCCTGAGGACGTGACTTTCTTAGTACCAGTTCTCTTAGCACTGCTAGTTTTGAACGCTCATGCTAAAGCCATATTGTGTCCTAGCTCTTCAAATTCATAACATTGCGTGTTTGTGTGTGTGTGTGTGTGTGTGTGTGTGTGTGTGTGTGTGTGTGTATTGTGTCCTCCGTTCACTCAGGCATTATGTGAGTCATGCTGTGGCCGAGTCAGTAATCACAATCGACACGGCAGGTATTTTTCTGCTAATTACATCAGGGACAGCTAACTCGCACATATTTCCCTCATAATTAGCAGGAACTCTAGCTTGCGCTGTAGAGTCAGACTCGGATTATCATATTCATGCTCCGGTGAGTTAACGCACACATGGATGCGCACTCCAGTTAGTAAGTCAAGTGCGACTGTCTCAGAGAAGACAGGTTTGCCTTTAAAGAAACTGTCACTTCCTTATTTTTTTTTTCTTGTTAAATACTGAACTTGCTGACAACCCCATGGAGTGGATATGGACACATCTAACGTTTGCACTTCAAGCATCTTTTCTGGAAACGAAGCCGGAAAATCCCCTTAGCTGGAAAATCCGAGGTTTGAGATGCCACCCTGGTCGAGTGTGATGTGAGTGTAGAGGTTAGAGAATGTTGAGAGAGGGAAAAAAAGTGAATCATCAATTTCCAAAGCTCCACCCACTGTTCCTGATTGGCTGTCTTTCTTATTTGAACATGCCTGTATGTTCTATGTATGTAAGAAGGGAACTTTAGCATTTGTGATGGGACCTTAAAATGGCAGATGCTCTAGTAAAAACACTAACCTAGGTATGAAGCCTTTCTAAATCTAGAACCTGTGTTCTGATAGGTGTGAGCAAGCGGCAGGATGAAGATTGGGGCGGAGTCACTTTTAGGGCCAGGGTTTGTAACTGTAACATCATACACATCCACTACACCTCCACCCATGTGTGAACTGTCTTTCTAATGGCATAGCGGAGGCGCTCGTATGAAGGAAATTCCCCTGTCGTACCTTACGCAACTTGGCGGAAATGTGTTCCAAGTTTGACCTCTCCTCTCTGCGCTCTCGTTCGTTCGTGGTGAAATAAGCCTCTTCATATCCGTGCTGTCAGTTTGATCTACGAGCTTCTCCGTGGCATCTGAAATTCAATTAACACACAGCAGCATGTACGGCTACACGCTCACGCAAACAATATATCAACGTGACAGTGGATCAGGAGTGACACCCTCGCCATAGCAACACATCCACTCGTCAGCCTGGGGGCATTTAAAAATGACATGCTGCCTCAAACTAACCTTTATGCAAAGACGGCAGCTCGTAATGCAAGGGGCGGAGCTTTGTTAATCACTCTCAGTTTGTCTGCTTTCCCAGCGACACTGTGTAAGATAGGCAGTACAAAGAATAGATGGATGGAGCAGCTTTCTGGCCAAAACCATGACAAAAATAACATGACTACTAAAAATGAATTGCTTTCTTGTTAAAAATTTTCAGGAACTCAGGAACTTTCTCAGGAACCAGGAAACTTCTGTAGGAGCCCAAGCACTTTCTTATCACACTCTTGACATGAACAAATCAGAGGAAGAGGAAATAATGGAAATAATGGAAATTTCATACAAGCTTTTTTCAGAAACTAAGGACATTTTTCATGAACTGACAAACTTTTTCAATAACTTGCGACTTTGTACAGGAACCCGGGAACTTTTTCAGGAACCAAAGAAGAAGACAGTTGATGATAATAAAATACGTAGTTAAATCAGGCAGAAAAGAAATACATATTTCAAAAACGATAAAGACAAAATGAGAAATCAAGAAAATGAAAGCAGATGTGTATGAAAACAAGAAGAAGTAAAGGGAAATTATGGCATTTTAACTGTCTATGATCACCATATGACTTAAAGGAACTCAAGAACTTTCTTGGGAAATGGTGATTTTTTTTCCAAGGTATTTGACATGCAGTTTCTTCCTGCAGAAGAATTTTAGGTTTAGTTTTTTTTTTTTTTTTTTTTTTCTTTTTAATTTATGAGCTACATAGCTACAGAAATACACATATCAATAAAAACCTCTCATGCTCTCTCTTAGCATGGTGTGTGTGTGTGTGTGTGTGTGTGTGTTGGAGGAAATATTCACCTTTTTTTGATTAAACACAGATCAATGGACGAGTTAATTATCTGCATAATCTGTTAAAAATCGCAGCCATGCTAATCAACACGTAACGCTCCAGCTCACCTGTCAACATTGCAGCTGAGATTAAGGAAGAGATGGGGACAGAGAGAGAGGGAGAGAAAGAGAGACAGAGAGGGAGAGAGGGAGAGCGAGAGAGATAGAGAGAGAGGGAGAGGGAGAGTGAGGCAGATAGAGAGAGAGAGAGAGAGAGAGAGAGAGAGAGAGGGAGAGTGAGGGAGAGAGAGAGAGAGAGAGAGAGAGAGAGAGAGAGAGAGAGAGAGAGAGAGAGAGAGAGAGAGAGAGGGGGGGAGAGAGAGAGAGAGAGAGAGGGAGAGGGAGAGTGAGAGGGAGAGCGAGAGGGAGAGTGTGAGAGAGAGAGAGAGAGAGAGAGAGAGGAAGGATTCCGGGATGCTCATTAAATCTTCTACTGTGAGATATAAAAATACAGAAATAATTGTGCTAGTCACACTGTCTTTCTGCTTCCTCTGTACGCTCGTGTTTACTTCAGTGAGGATCACACAAGTCCCTTCACACACTCTCCCTCTCGCTGCAAACACACACTTGTTTGCATTCATGCTGGCCAAGTTGGTTGGCGAGTGTGTTGAGTGTGGCGATGTATTTCTGAGGGTGTGGATCAATAACACGACTCGTAATGCACTAAATATAACCGTGCCGCCTCAAATCACGAGCTCGCAAACTACTTTCGTCCTTTATTTTAATACTCAAACTACATCACACCACATTGCAGTGCATTCTGGGTAATTTGCTCTCAACTACATTCATTTCAGGACCTTGGGTTCGCTAAAATAAACTTTTATGGGATCCCAAAAATTGACTTATTAATGTTTGTTTTTTTGAGGAACCCTGGGACGTTTATTTATTTAATGCAGACATTTCTTTCTATAAACCTTTTCAGAATCCCCCCATTTTTTTGTTTTCAGCAACCTAGAAATCTTTTTCATAAACATTTTTGGGACCACCCCAATCCTTTTGTAGCATTTAAAAAAAAAAAAAAAAATTCTGAAAACTTTATTAACCCAAGACTCATGAACCAAGCAGCTTTTTATGGAGTTATATTTTTTTAATTAAATGCATTGAATTAATTTAATTTACATTTTTTTTTTTTTTT
>JAFFST010003437.1:34247-46456 GCA_022414735.1 Noturus placidus | reverse complement strand
CATCATGGCAATGGTATTCCCTAATGGCAGCAGGATAATGTGCCCTCCAACACTGCAAAAAAAATTGTTCAGGAGTGACCCACAAGCTGCAAGTAGCCTTTACAAGCAGGTTAAATTGTAGCCATGAAGGGATTCTCGTGGTCAGCAACAATACTCAGATATGGCTGTGTAGTATTAGCCAAAAAAAAAAAAAAATCCCCACAACATTATGCCACCACCACCAGCCTAAACTGCTGACACAAGGTAGGTTAAGAACATTGATTCATCCTGAGAACCTATGTCTATTGTAGCCTTAGATTCCTGTTCTTGGCTGAAAGGAGTAGAACTTCTGCTGTCTTGGCCCAAGGTTCTTATATGCTTTCCTGCTCACTACGGTTGTAAAGAGAGGTTATTTGAGTTACTGTAGATTCTTGTCAGCTTGACCCAGTCTGACAATTCCCCTCTGACCTCTCTGTACAGAGCTCAGAGGTGGACAGGTGCTTGCCACTTTAATAAGAACACCTGTACATCTTGCTCATGAGGCATTTCTTAAAGCAAGCAAAGTATGCATTGTTGTGGGAGTTTCAAATGACAAACATCGTTTGTTTTGACTTCATCAGTTCTTATTCTAATCGTTATTGTATAGACTTTAATCGAGTACTGATGTGTCGCATCAATGAGGTTGACATATTTTCCCCCATATTTTAGTTCATTACCAATACTAACAGGAATTTATTTATGAATGATTTTTTTTTAAAAGCTATTTATATTCAAATGCATAGGAAACCTGTCACACAACTCAATTATATAAAATGCACACAGCATTTCTGTATAATATATTGTGACAAAATGTCATAGAAAGCAGACAAGTGAATCATGTCAGTCTGTCAAGGGAAGCTAAATGCTAAAGATTAGTAAAAACAGAGACTCGCTGTATTCAAATTCTGTCTGCTTAGAGAAAAACATATTAATATTCATTTATAAGGTATGAATCATAGTACAATCACTGCTTCCAGGTTAAGTTTAGTAGAACTTTAGCAGAACTTTCTATAACAGAAAGTCGTGGAGAAACATACAATACAGCAAATCCTGTAATGGCTGGACAAATCAGCTAATATACATTATTAAAGGCTACAGCTGTTAAGTCACAACATGACAGACAAAAACACAAAGACGGACAAATATGTCTAATAAAAGGAGTAAGCGGTTGAAGATGGATGGATGGATGGATGGATGGATGAATCTAGAACAGGTCTTCAACGTTTTCCAGGCCAAAGACCCCCAAACTGATGGCGAGATGGATCGGGGACCCCCTAATTATATATATTGTATGAAATCGTGTCATATCAAACTGGTACCAAAACTTTCGCGACCCCCATGCAGTACCTCCGAGGACCCCCTAGGGGTCGCGGACCCCCTGTTGCGACCTCCGATCTAGAAAATATGGTAAATGTTCAGTTTATACAGGAAAGTTTAGCATCATTTTGATCCAAGTAAATTCCATAAAATGTAACATCCCAAAGCGTTTTATATTTATATTACATAATCTTTTAGTACTGATGCCATGCTGAGAACCCGAACACCATCCCAATAGGGATTTGACCTGTTTACAAGGTACATCCAACATAACAAAGAAACATCCAGTGACAGGCTGGTTTCACATTTATATAATGACTATAGTGAGTGTGTGTGCGTTGCACCGAAAGAAGGCCGGTTGTGCGATGTCTCTCCTCTGATCTCCAATCTGCCGTAAAAAACATGGAAAGTGGGGTGGGAATCAGATAATTGCTGTTAATGTGCTCTCCTGCAGAAATGAGCTTCTTTCAGTTTAAATTGACTGTTAACAGATTGACCACAGCTGTGTATCACACACACACACACACACACACACACACACATGAAATGTAATCCTGCTGAGAAAAGCAAGAACACTCGTGCACATATCACTATCAGAGAAAAAATCCTAGAAGAGCCGTGAATGATATTTCGTATTTTGTTTTAACCCTTAAAGTGGATGCGTCCCCAACCACACCACCGATGGTCCACTATGGAGATGTGGACCAAACCATATACACCATTCTCTACCTAGGCAACACATGGAAGAATCCCAAACCACTCACCCACAGTATATTCACTATATCATCCACATTGACAATCCAATGTGGGCATGTTCCAAACCATTGTGTTCTTTTTTGCCCTTTAGATTGTTGTTATAGCTAAATAATCTTTTGACATTTTATGGCATTGTGCTATCCAATATCATGCCAAACATCCGAAACGTTTCGCTTCATCTTTTTCTTTCGGGAATCTCTTCGCCAAGTGATCAGCGCTGAAATGTTGCAAATACCAAACTAGCATGCTAGTTTGCTCATGATGCAAATACCAAACTAGCATGCCAATGCAGCCAAATAAATCCATGTGCTGTGCTAAACTGTTTCCCGCTCCATCTCTGAGAGAAACACACTGTCCTGAAACTGAATGAATTGGGACTAAGCCCAGTGTCATTTAAGAGTGCATTTCTTGTTGGATATTGTATATAATTTGGGGGCATCAGGGAACCGCTATTACAATGCGAGAGACTCATGGAACTTCTGTTAGAGTTGCGATGTCTGAATATTTCACCTAATGTTACCTAGCTAACTATCATGGGCTTTTGTAATTCCACAAATAATGCTTAACCTGGTGTTAGCAAACCTGTGCTTGTGGCTTTATTCATGACACAAACAAGTCTAGCTTTAAAATTCTAGCAACAATGCTTACTAGCGATGAAAAATCTAGCAAGAACACTGGCGTGACTCATACTCTTTGTAATGAAGTCAAAATGGTTGACGTACTAGTAAAGCAAATTAGAAATGCAGCCTAGGATTAGGATGGAGCCATAAACTCAGGGAATCTAGCATCCTAGCATCTAAAAAAAAAACAAAAAAAAACACATTAACAAGGCATAATGTCTACCATTTGAAATGGAGAATGAATTAAAATTCTGTTAATAATGTTCTAGTCAGAGCTACACATGAATTCTATCATTTTCTGTAAGAAACTTTTTTGCTGCAGATGATTTTTTTATTTTTTATTTTTTTGCTATGCTAAGCAGCAAAAGTGACGCAGACTGGTGAACATTAAGTTACACCCGGCGAGTAGAGAGCAGCATACAGTCCATTTGCATACATATTTATGTTCTTCTCCACAGAGTAGCAATAACAACGAGGCAGATTGAGCAATGCTAACTCAGCACAGTATGCTAATGTGACCGTCGCTCTGCTGCTTTCTCATTAAGACAAGACAAAAGCTTCTCCTGCAGGCTCATTTACAGAGGCCGTGCCGAGCTCGGCACCGTTCACAACTTCATAATTCCACTGATAAGTCACTTCCTAATCTGAGAATGTGCCCTTCTATTAGCATAGTTTATATTCTCATGTGTTTCGTTGTGATTGTTGGGTTCTTTGTCTTCCTCAGTAATGTTTAATAATAATATTGTTATTCTAGTCTCGACCTCCTGCGATGTGTTTTAATTTCGCCAAGATGTCGTTTATCCCAAATAGATAAGAAAATCCAAATCTTGCGCCCGAATCGACAGAAGATGTGAAAGAAATCATGGATTTGAATCAAATTTAAAAATTCACCCTCTCTTTTGTGATGTAATGTTACACGCATCAGGGACAGTGATCTTATTATTTATTTATTTATTTAAAACAAATCCAAACATTTTAATCTCTAAACTAAATAAAAGTATTTTAGATCATATTGCTTTTCTCTAGACTTCATTTACATATGTGACCTTGAAGTAATCCAAAAGCAATCAGATTACATTACTTTCAAATTGTGAAATTTGAAATTACGTTGGATTACGTTACTCAGGGCATTTTTTATTGAGTAATTTCAAATATTAAAACAAACACTAATATGAACACTAATGATGAATACAAACACACTAATATGAACACAAATAGGAACCAACAGCAACACCAATCCAAAACCAGAACAGTCTTAGTGGATCTTTATTTCAGGTTGCACTAATGCAGCCTTGTATCACAACCCGTGATAAAATATTAGGTAATTATTTAGTGCATATTAAAAGTTGATATGAACTTGAACTCGTTAGTTTAAAAAATAAATAAATAAATAAAGGAAAATCCAATAATGAATAAATGTGACTTTAATAAGCAGCATGTTTTGCTTTAGAGCAGCTTATAGTGCTGGGTGTGTGTGTATGTGAGGGGGGGGGGTCATTTAAATGATTTCTAAAAGCAGAATTAGACTATTCATCACAGAGAACAGAGCTGCTATCTCGCCCAGCAGCTGGGAGCTTCGTTTGGCTTCCTCGAAAAAGATAAGCTCGTCCAAAAATAGCAAAAAAAAAAAAAAAAAAAAAATCTGAAATAAATAAATAAGTGAATAAGGAAGCAAATTACAACTCATTAGAGTGTGTTTCATTTTCTCTCTGCTGGAGATTCAGGGTTTTGCTCATTACACCAGCTCTTATGACTTTATGCTCTCCGCTCCGTCCCAATGTTACTACACAGCCGCCATTTTGAAGGTTCCACAAATGTTGAACAGTTCCACAGTTAACAACCAGTTATTTATTGTTTAATACAATTTGGCCATGTTATTACTCCGTCCCAAACACTACTGTTTACACTATTACTTATTCTTTGTGTTCTTCCGAGAATGTTGACCATCCCAAACACTCAAATCCAAGTCCATTGTGATTTCTAGAATCTTAGTAATTTTTCTCAGATTTCAAAAACAAACTGGTCATTGATGTCGATTTGGTCATTTTACTAGAATGCTAGTTATTTTAAGCTGAACGTTTTATGTTGAACGTCATATCTACATTCATACATTTTTTTTTTTTACAATCTTTTTCATTTCAAAGCTCTGCCCCAGATGTTACATGCCTAGTTAGTGTTCTCACAAGAACATACAATAGTACATGAATGTTTGTGAGATATGCAATTCTGGATCATTTAATATATATATATATATACACACACACACACACACTGTGGTGCTTGAAAGTTTGTGAAACCTGTAGAATTTTCTCTATTTCTATATATAAAATCTGATGATGTTTTAGGTCAGATTTAAGCAGACATATAGAAGATTCCAAAGTGTTCAAACTTTCGAGCATTACTGTACAGCATGTACAACACTAGTTAGTGTATTTTTTAGAAAGGTGGCCATTTTGTGTCTTCGTCCCAATCATGTTCTCACCAAAGAATGAGTGGAAATTTATAGAGCAAAGGAGGCTAAAGCTAAAAACATACTGTTTTCACAATGCTACACTGGAGGCTACTGTATAAGCCTCCATTGCTTGATAGCAGCATTAGCCTCGTAGCTGGCTTTTGTGTCTAATCCTGTCCCTGACAGCTAATTAGTACAGAATATGAGTAGAATGCGAAGGCATCCTCATTATTCAAAGGACTCATTACTTGGAGATGATTATGGCTGGCAGGAGCGTTGTGGCTAACGGAGTGTTCCTCAATGGATGTTAACTCACAAATGTTTAATAAATAGAACGACACTTACAGCATGTAGGCTTTAATCAAATTAACGGTGCATTCTGTCCTCCATCATACAAATGAGCTTCATGCTCACAATCAAAATCACTAATAACCTTTTAAATTAAAATGTATAATCTAACATGTTTATATTTACAACCTTATATGTAGTGTTAAAAACATAGCATGAATAAAGTTCATAGCAAAAAGTTCCTGGTCCTGTTAGAACTTTATGCCTATATGGTGTTCTGCCTAGAACATACTAGAATGTCAGCCATTTTATGACTCTTTTCCAAATGCTATAAATTAGGACTTGTGTTCTTAAAAAAGCATGTGCAATATTAAGGCTCCATCTCAAACGCTCCATCACGGCTCTGTTCTAAATGCTACAAATCATGACTAGCTAGTGTTTTCACTAGAACATTAAGGCTTTGTCCCAAATGCACAAAATTTTGACTGGTACTCTTTTTAAAAGTCAGCCATTTAATGTCTCTTTCTGAAAGGCTTTAAATCATGACTACCTTGACGAAAAAAGAAACAATAGAAACCCTCTTAGAATTTGTAATGGTTTTAATGGTTATAATGGGAATTGTATTGGTTTTAACAGAAACTGTAATGATCCCTGTCGGTCTTTACTGGTAATCTGTTGCCTTCTATTGGTAGCATGTTATGTCCAATGAATACTGTTATGAAACAGGACAGGAAGTTAGCGCAGGAGACCAGTCTTTATTTGCCACTTTAATAAACACACAAGGAGGCAGGAAACCAGGTCTAAACATTAAACTCGAACTCAAACGCAGAGCATGAATCTTAACAGGGTGTGGAAATTATACCACATTTAACTAACTTTAACAGTTTTCCTTTAACTAGAAACGAGGCAGGAAACACTCCTGTCATGTTTCTCCCCGGAAGCAGTGCGCATGCGCCATGCGCGTTGCATTTGCTCGGCTCCATAGCGGACTTCAAGGACAATTGCTAACACGTGGACTATTGTTTACACTTATGTTGTCACGTCTCTGCCCCAGCTTTCCCGTGTGTTCTAGCGGTCACGTGTCCTGAGTGCTTGCAGCTGTCAGTAATCTAATACAGTGATGCAGCGCGTATTTATACCACGCAACTGCGAGCACTCGGGGCGGAATATTGAATGAATGAATGTGAATGTTTGAGCTTCTGAATGTCTATGTGTCTCTGATTCTGACTCCAGGTAAGAATGCTTGTTTAGCATGCAGCGCGTATTTATACCACACAACTGCGAGCACTCAGGGCGGAATATTGAATGAATTTATGTGAATTTATGAATTTTTGCTTCTGTCTCCGGGTAAGAATGCTTGTTTAGACCAGTCCTGGTTTCTATTCCAAGTCTCGAGTTTGTTTCGTCCGAGTAGTTTGGTCTAGACGGGTTCCTCTGCTTCGTCTGAGTGTCTCTGCACGATAGCCATTAGCATTTAGCCTTCCTTGATTTCCCGTCTCGTGAGTAAAGTACCGACCCCGTTTTCCGTGACCCGACCTCGTCTAATGCCTCGCTACGTTTATGTTGTTTGTTGATCGCCTGGCCCTCGCCTGTATCTGGATTACCTCTGTGGGATTACGTTTTGGATTATACTGTTTGTCACTTTTGTAAATAAAGCACTGTTCACATTGCAATTGCGTCCAGCCTCATTCTCCGCTGTCGCAGAACCATGACAACACCTATCATCATTGCATGAACACATCTAACTCTGGCCTGAACACATCATTTAATTAGAGCAGGAATGCTTTATTTAACTAGAACATTAACACATCCTTTAAGTAGAGTTCGACATAGACACTCTAAACTCTGGCAGGGCATAACCACTCTTAACTAGACATTGCATAAACACCCTCATCTAGACATAACAAACACTCTAAACTATGACATGGCACAAATACCCTTAATAAGGCATGGCACAAACACCCTTAATAAGGCATGGCACAAACACCCTTAATAAGGCATGGCACAAACACTCATAACCATGGGGTGGCACAAACACCCTTAATAAGGCATGGCACAAACACTCTTAACCATGGTGTGGCACAAACACCCTTAATAAGGCATGGCACAAACACTCTTAACCATGGCGTGGCACAAACACCCTTAACTGGGCATAGCATAGACTCTCTTAACTATAGCAGGGCACAAACACTCTTAACTGTGACAGGACACAAACACTCTCGACTATGACAGGGCTTAAATTAAGGAACAGGAAAACAGACAGAGCATGGCAACATCTGTCACCATTATTCATTCCGTCATCTTCTATGTTAGTCCTTTCTCCACTTTACTTTACTTTACTGCCGCGTGATGTGCGCAGCAATGAAAAGGGTTTAAGTAACCAGTCTCTTGATTGCCGCCAGCTGGCAACACTTGACACAGCTTTAGCGTCCATGCACACTTCAATCACCTGCACGCTCTCAGGCCGCTCGTGCACGTTGTCGCCACATCGCCATCTGGGCGGTACAGTAACAAAACCCGTTAAGGACCAATAATGGTAATGGTTTTAATGGTTGACTGATGGTTTATAATAGTATCTGTAGTTGGAAGCATTAGAATTTCTGTCATGATGTCTATTGTTCTTGGTGTATTGTTTCGGCAGGGTATTTAATGTTCTTACTAGAATCTCTGCCATTTTAGGTTTTTAGACCCCAAATCTTATTAACGATTTCTAGTTTGTGTTCTCACTAGTACATTAATGATCTTAAGGCTGTGAGTAGTTAGTGGTTTTACTAGTCCAATACACTAGAGTTTATGTGTACTGTAGTTAGTGTCCTTACAAGAACCGGAGGGCTCTGTCCCAAACACGACAATTGATGACTACTTAGACAAATGAAATGAATTCTAGAAACTATGATGAGTTTGTGTTCTTGCTAGAACATTGGGCATTTTAAGGCTTTATCCAAAATGTTATAAATTATGACTAGTGTTTGTAGTAGAAGGTCAACCATTTTTCCATTATGGAAAATAATTCAACATCGCACTAGGAACCAGTTTCCTAATTAGCATTCCTATTAGCACATTTCTCATTGTAAGGTTCTATGCAAATGACTATGATTTATAGTATAATTCATGACTAATGTATTAAAACATTGGTCATTTTACAGTTCTATCCAAAACACTAAAATTCAGGTTTCATCCCAATTAATGACTATTTAGTATTTTTCTAGCATGTTGGACATGTATGTGTCTGTAAAAAAAACACCACCTTTAGTGTCTAGTTAAATGTTTGAGAACATCACATTGATTTTAAAGTAATAACTAGTGTTCTCACAACAATGTTGGCCATTTTAAGGCTGCCCTCAATGCTAGTTGCTTGAGAAGGGGTTATTATTATTATTATTATTATTATTATTATTATTATTATTATTATTATTATTATTATTATTATTGTTGTTGTTGTTGTTGTTGTTGTTATTTTGATTGACCAATATAAATTAAACCGTTTCAAAATTCATCCAAAATGTCCACTTAATTCTGTAAAAGTTGCATACCTTTTAAAGCAGGTCAGCTTTTGCAAAAGTGCTTTTTCCTCAACACCTGTCCTTCTCCACATGTAGCATAATGCAAATTAAAAAAAAAAAAATAATAATAATAATAATTAAAAAAAAAAAAGTCCAAGGGTGAGCAGATGAGCAGTAATCGTTAACGTATGGTCATTAATGAGAACCTCCGTGTGGAATTAAACACTAAATGCAATCGGTTTGGGGCGATTAAGCATTCTGGTACACCTTACACACCTCATGAGCTTGGCCTGCTAAAATGCTAACGTTATTTCAGTGCCATCACGATGCACAAGGGAAGCCATGTTTATATCTAATCAAGTTTAACATCATTCTCCAACGTCATACCGGTACTCTGCTAAAACTGTCTGCCAGAAACCCTGCCAGATTTGCTTGTGCTAGCCAACTAACCTTGGAATGTTACAGGATTTTGAGAAACTTTTAATGATGTGTTAATTGTTAGTTAACACAAGCAAACCTGGCACGATTTTTTTAGATATTTTTATTTTTTTTATTATTATTATTATTTATTTCAGACACTCCATATATACAATAATGGCTTCTGAACCAGTTCTGAACCTAAATTATTTTGTGAAAACAAACACAACACTCATTTGATACATTTCAGAAGAAGAAAAAAGGGGTAAAGTCCATAAGTGTACGTGAGTGAGGTGTTGAATGTTGAAGTGATGGCAAGGACAAAGGTCAGTTTACACCTTATTTCACTTGCTCAGAGAGTGTGATGAGAGGAGCCAGATGCCGTTTGAGCCTTGACCCCTTCACTCTGTCTTAGTATTCTGGAGTGGATGTAGTGTGCGATTCAGCCTGAAGAGAAGATATGATGTCTGACCCTGGAGGTGTTTAAAAGGAGTTATTAGCTACATTATATTTTTAGCATGTGAGACACTTAGAGAAGAGCTGTTGAAGTGTGAGAGGTATTTGCAAGCGTTGCCCGTAATGCACTGCTAGTGGTGAGTATGAAACAAATGCACTATTATTAGTTTATTAGCTGTTATTAGTGTGGAAAAGACTGTGGGCTTCCTGGCTAAGCTAAGTTTCTTTATCTAACTTGCTTACAAAAGGTGTGTATTTGGCTATGAGCCTAGATTCTAGTTTTGTTGTTTCCACTGTATTTAGTCTAACATAAACCAAGCCCATTATCTACAGTAGCTTTCAAAATAATAGTAACAGATTCTGTGAGGGATTTTTCATTTACATACAACACTAATCTCATAAGCTAGGCCCCAGTGACGTGCAGTGAGGTTCGTGGCTGAGGGGGAACTGACTCTTTCAAAGTCAGATTTACAAATATATGAATTCAACAGAGTAGCATAAATTCACCATTCGACTGGCTGCTTGCACACTGACTACTGGTTATGTTCCATATCCCATACACACACATGGGTAAGGTGCAGATTTGGCCAACATCATCAAATCCCAAGAACGTCTCCCTCACTTCACAGGACACCTCACTTTAAAACACATAACACAAACTGAGAGATCAGGGCTTTGTTTGTGACATCAACAAATAGGGCCGCATTAATCTCCTTTTTATATCATTTCTAATCACATCACTTATTGCTTCAATTAAATCATTCTGAACTCTGTATGATAAGATCGAAAACACAGTGTATGTCTCCAAATGTCTAGCTAACGCATCATCTTTCTCAGCAAAAGTATGTAATAGTTCTACATAGTTGCCACGATTAGAAGAGGTTGTACTCTCATCGTTAGCACGAAATGCTAATTGCTGTTTGGCTAGGAAGCAACTTGCATTAATGAGGTCTTTTAAAATCTCTCGGTTTTCCTTTACCTTAGCATTGCGGACGTTAAAATTTAGTCTCTGCTGTTCGTTCGATGCCAAATCTATCCTTGCGCTTCCAAAAGGTTTTAAAGCAATTTGGCTTTGAATGTGAGTAGTTGAACTTTTATGTCAGCCGAAGCTTCTTGGGATATTTTTCGAGTCACAGAATCCCGTTGCAGTCCAGACATTGTGACTCATAGAGAATAAAATGCAGGAAAAGCAGAAAAGGTGGTTTCCACAAAGCCAGTGTTTCCGGGTGTACCACTCTGTTTGAAAAAAGTGGGTTATCTTCTGTCACCTTGTTTGAAGCAAAACTTTTAGCTCCGGCATCGGTCTTCCATTATTTATCAGTTATTCCAGTTTTGATTGAAAGTCCAGTTTTGAGAAATGTTTAAGCTTATCTATATAATCTTCCGTCTTTGCAGTCAGGGCAAAAAAAAAAAAAATAATAAACGAACTGATGCGTGGCACTTAACTTTCAATACTTGACTTTGTTAGCTAGCATATTACCCAAAATGCCATTTGTCTGTAATACGTGAAAAGAACGATAGCAGAAAAAGCCCATATGCTCACACACGCTCCCTTCAGTGAAGCAGAGGTACTGGCTGCCTCCCTTCCTGCTTTTTCACTCCGGCGTTATATCGGATAAGCAAGACTAATAAGTTATACACATACGTGAAATACATGACCTAGACTATGGAATATGAGGACATAATAAAAGTGTTTACATTTCTATTACAGATCAGTGGACACATATATATATACAGTGCCTTGCGAAAGTATTCGGCCCCCTTGAACTGTTCGACCTTTTGCCACGTTTCAGGCCTCAAACATACAGATATAAAACTGTCATTTTTTTGGGAATAATCAACAACAGGTGGGACACAATCATGAAGTGGAACGAAATTTATTGGATATTTCAAACTTTTTCAACAAATAAAAAACTGAAAAATTGGGCGTGCAAAATTATTCAGCCCCCTTAAGTTAATACTTTGTAGCACCACCTTTTGCTGTGATTACAGCTGTAAGTCGCTTGGGGTATGTCTCTATCAGATTTGCACATCGAGAGACTGAAATTTTTGCCCATTCCTCCTTGCAAAACAGCTCGAGCTCAGTGAGGTTGGATGGAGAGCGTTTGTGAACAGCAGTTTTCAGTTCTTTCCACAGATTCTCGATTGGATTCAGGTCTGGACTTTGACTTGGCCATTCTAACACCTGGATATGTTTATTTGTGAACCATTCCATTGTAGATTTTGCTTTATGTTTTGGATCATTGTCTTGTTGGAAGACAAATCTCCGTCCCAGCCACAGGTCTTTTGCAGACTCCACAAGGTTTTCTTCCAGAATGGTCCTGTATTTGGCTCATCCATCTTCCCATCAATTTTAACCATCTTCCCTGTCCCTGCTGAAGA
>JAFFST010003431.1:40912-59874 GCA_022414735.1 Noturus placidus | reverse complement strand
TGTATATATATATATATATATATATATATATATATATATATAAAATGTATGTGTGTATACTTACACATATATACACACACTACTTTACGTTGTAGCAAAGTGAAGAGATATAATCAAATATTTACAAAAATATGAGGGGTTTACTCACTTTTGTGAGATAACTGTGTGTGTGTATATATATATATATATATATATATATATATATATATTATGGCACTTGCGAACCATGCTGTTAGCCTCTGTTATCTGAAGCGAAGACAACATTCACAGGCCTGCCCTGATATGACAAAGCTACGCAACGTCTCGTCAGGGAACACGATCACATGTGTAACCCAGACATTCCCTTTCAATGGGAAGGAGAATGCCCATTCCGTCATACTGAAGGTAAGGCCTGTTCAAAAATACTCAGGTCCGAGGGTCGGACATGCAAGATACTTGAGCCGGGGGCGGAATGAATATCCAGACTGTAATATCGCATGAATGTGTGCAGCGTAGACCACCCTGCCACACAGGCATCCTGTAAGGATAGCCCTTTAGACAAAGCCTTCGAGGAGGCGACCCTCCTAGTGGAATGAGCCGTTATGCCCACAAGCATAGTGAGACCGTGCCTAATAAGCGATAGAGATTGCTTCGAGTATCCAATTAGAGATGCGCTGCTTTGACACATCACCTCTACTGTCGCCACCAAGCAGACCAGCAGCTGCTCCTACTTATGCCACTGGCCGGAGCAATGGAAATAAGTACAGAGAGCCCTTACTGGACACAACAGGTACAATTTCTCTTGTTCCAGTGTGAGGAACGGAGGATGGCAGAAAGCCTTCAACACCACAAGATGAGCAGAAAATGTAGGCACCTTAGGAATATAATACGGCCTAGGGTACAGGAAAGCCTTGGCTAATCCAGGGGTAAATTCAAGGCAGGAAGGGGCAACAGAGAGAGCTTGTAGATCTCCTACTCGCTTGAGAGTAGAACAAGAAGCCAGCAGAAGAAATACCTTTAGAGTCAGAAGCTTCTCAGAGGCTGACTCTAAAGGTTCAAATCGGGCCCCTGACAGTCCTTACAGAACCACAGAAAGGTATGCGCACCACAGAGGCTCCATCAACAGGGGTGTGGCTGGCCGAAATGGCACCTTAAACCCTGATTGTAGAAGGATCCCACCCCGCTGAGAAACGTCCTTGTATGAACTCCAGGACTGTAGTGATTGGGCAGTTCACTGGGTCTGGCTGGAGTTGCCACACCACAAGACAAAAAGCCGCCACTTAAGCGCATACAATTTCCTCATATTTGGTGCTCTAGCATTCAACATGGTCTCTACAACCTCAGTCGTGAGACCAGAATCTATGAGCTGGTGCCCCTCAGGGGCCAGACCCGCAGTTTCTATAGTTCCGGCCGAGGGTGATTAATCAGATCTCCGACTTGAGACAGTAGATCCCTGTGAATGGGAATCTCCCAACGAGTGCCACCTAGAAGGGATATTATCTCTGAGAACCATATTAGAGCTGGCCAATAAGGTGCTACTAGCAGCAGACGTATACAGTCTAGGCAAACACGTATACAGTCTAGCAGAGCGATCGGGGAAAAGCATACAGACGTGAACTCAGCCACATGTGCTGAGTACAGATGTGAACTCAGCCACATGTGCTGAGCCGCCCACTGGGTGGCTGTGGCTCAGTCGGTAGAGCGGGTTGTCCACTAATCGTAGGGTTGGTAATTCGAAATCCCGGCCCTGGTGATCCCATGCCGAAGTGTCCTTGGGCAAGACACTGAACCCTAAGTTGCCCCTGATGGCAAGCTAGCACCTTGCATGGAAGCTCTGCTACCAATGGTGTGTGAGAGTGCTCTCATTTGTAAGTCGCTTTGGATAAAAGCGTCTGCTAAATGAATAAATGTAAATGTAAATGTAAATGTGCACCATGGCGTCCAGCCCTAATAGTGAGGAAGAGTGAGGGCAAACTACAGAGGGCAGTGTATTGTCTCCTCGGAGGAGAACACATCCACTCCCGCTTGGCCAAAAGTCCGCCATATGGACTCCACCACTTGTGGATAGAGCCACCAATCCCTGGGCCTCAGCCCCTGCCTCAACAGGATGTCTGTCCCCACATTCCAGTTGACCAGAATGTACATTTCACTCACTGACAAAACATTCCCTCTGCCCAGAGAAGATTTAGTTGCGCCTGAACAGGGAGCGCAGACATAATTCTCCCTGGTTGTCAATATATGAAACCACCACTGTGTTGTCTGTAAACACATGGTGACCTCTCAATTAAGGAAGAAGGAATTTTAGTGCAAGAAATATGGCACACATTTCTAGGCAATTTATATGCCACTGCAGATGAGGGCTGCTCCAGAGACCGTGAGCTGGACAGCTGTCTAAGTCTGCGCTCCAGCCGAGGAGGGAGGTGTCTGTCTTCTCAACGTTGAACCGCCAGTTCCCTTCATCATGCTAGAATTAATCAGTCATCCAGGTAGTTTAGTACAAGGATGGCCTGCAGTCACAATGGAGCCAGAATGACATCCATGCACTTTGCAAAAGTGTGAGGGGATAAAGCTAGCCCGAAAGGAAGAACCCATTCTTGGTATGCGTTGCTTCCAATGCACACCCCAGGAACGTCTTGTGACTGGGCGATATTTCTATGTGGAAATATGCACCTTTTAGATCTATCGTCACAAACTGAATCTGTGGAATGATAAGTTTGTGCATCAACATCTTGAACCTGTATGTCCGAAGAGTACAGATTGGATGACGCAGATCTAAAATTAAAATACTCCTCTATTTTTTGTGGACCAGGAAATAATGGCTGTAAACCCTTCGTCCATCAGGGAATGGGAGACACGATTGGCAGTAGTTTCCACACTGCCAGACGGTCTTTTAGTGACGTTAACTATTCCACATTCTATTGGAGGGAAAGCATCAGATTTTCATTGCCCTGTGACAGCTCGCTGACGAGAGAACACTGTAAACTTGGGACAGCCTTGACTAGGAAGGCCTTCAGTAGCCCTGGGGGCTAACTGCCCTAACAACCTCATGTCACCTTATACATCCCTCCACAGCCCCTCAGGACCGCTCTTCTTTGTCTGCTTGGCCTTTATGACCATTCTCAGATCAGGCCTTGTAGCATAGGTAGATAATTTATTTGTCCTTAAAGAGGAAATTTGTTTCCACCGTGGGTGCATAGAAAAACATAAACACAACAACACCATACAAATAAACCATCATAAACAATCATAGGCATAGAGTGGAGAAGGGAACAAAAAATAAAATATCAGGATCATACAACAAATGCCAGAGCATAAGGTTGCATCACAATGATTGATTACCTAAGTGTTTAACGCTCTTATAGCCATAGGAACAAATCTCTTAACATAGCTGGCCTTTCTGCACATGGGTAGTCTATACCTGCGGCCAGAAGGGAGGGGGTTGAAATACTGATAAAGTGGGTGGTCTGGATCATTTAAAATTTTATGTGTCTTCCGGAGTGTATATGAAATGTCACAGTCCGATAAATTGAAGGTGGGAATACCAATAATTTTTTCCTCGCTAAATTAATTCTTTTCAAGAGTTTGTTCTTATTGGTAACTGTTGGCATATGGAAAAACAAATGGCACCATTCATAAGAACCGGCTCAATAATACTTCGATACAGAAGAAGAAGCAGACTAGGCTGAACAGGCAGATAATTAAGCTTACAAATAGCTGTAAGTCTCTGTTGACAGCACTTGTAAATACCTAGAGTGTGCTGATTGAAGTTGAGATGTTTATCCAATGTAATGTCTCTCCATTAATGGTTATACTGGAAGGAAGGGTCAGTGTTTTGGAAGAGCTAAAAAAACAGTTCCTTAGTCTTTGTGATACTACAGTGGAGAAAGTTATCATCACACCATGCACTAAAATGTGCTATTGAGCGTTGATATTCCAAAAATGCCCTTATTAAGCAATGCAAGAATGGCAGTATCATATGCATATTTAAAGTATTGACTGGTGGTGACTGGACTCTGACAGTCATTTGTATAGAAAATATACAGAAATGGATTAAGTACACATCCATGAGGGGCACCAGTATTTAGAACAATAATGGGCGATAATGCATTGTCTACCTTTATCACTTGTGGTCTATTAGAAAGGAAATTCTAAATCCAGTGTACTAGTTGAGATGGAACTTGCTGACACTGTAGATTCTTGATTACCTGATCACGCTGAATTTAGTTATAGACGGAGCTAAAGTCAATGAAAAGAAGTCTCGCATAATTTCCAGGAATATCGAGGTGTTAAAGAAGTTTCTTGTGCAAGAGACAAGCCACTGCATCCTCTGTACCTCTCACCCGCTTATATGCAAATTGGAGACAATCCAAATAAGGTGAAACATATGGAAGCACAATGTTTTGAACCATTTTCTCAAAGCATGGCTGCTTTTGGAATGGGCTCACTAATCTTTATTGATGAAGTAACTCATGATGGTAGCAGCAGACAAATTCAGAAGTCTACAGAATCAATCTGTCTTCCAATTTACAGAAAAATGCATCCAATCTAATTGGGAGAAATGTCATCATGCAACAAGACAATGACCCAAAAAGCACTGCTAACACAACAAAGGACTTTATCCGGGGTCTGCCACCAACAGTGACATGTTTTAACACACATAGATTGAAATATCAGGAAATGCTAGCTGAAATTCTGCTCTATTGTCTCATATTCATCACCCAAAAGTCTTTAATGTATAGCAAAAACAATAGAGTTTGCCTTGCTGTTACAATACTTTTGGAGGGGACTGTACTTTCATAAAGGTGTCTGTCTAGGGACAGTACTCCACTGGAATAAGTCACCATGGATGCCTTTATCACTGCTTGAGCAGAGGTTTGGTATCAAAGTCATAGAGTCAAAGAGGGCTCATGGAGCCCCAGCATCCAGGTAGAACACATCAATCAGCTGGAGTAAAGGGCATTCTTCTGGCTCTTCATACCAGTGTTAAGACAGCATGGTGGCAGTCAGATGCATCAACCACCAAGGCAGCTACACACATGGGCTCATATACATGTAGCCTCAGTAAGAGCGGCTCATCTGCCAGGGAGTCACAATGTTGAAGCACACACACTATCGAGGAAAAATGGGCATATTATTGGAAAAATATGGCAATTATTGAGTCCTTAGAACAGCATAGATGTGAAAGCCTAGTAATCATGGCAAAAGACCTCCTCTGGAAACTGGAATCACTGGCAAAGAGTGGAAAACAAGTGGGCTAAAAAAATGTCTGTGTCTGTTTATGTGACACTATGAATGGCCACTTAATAAGAATGTGTAATCTATTCGATTGATATACTTTATTTTTCAACGGACTTGAAAATATACTGGCACCAGGGCCAAATGGGGCACATGGACAGATGTTAATTGGTGTCTTTGTTGTCAGGAATTGGTAGGAGCAGGCATTTGCAAGTACTGATAATTTATTATGTGAAGTACAAAAAAAAAAATCTAAATGGTGAAAACAAGAACCACAAACATACTGTGTATTGAGTACATGACACACATGACAACAGATGACAAAAACAACAGAAGCTTGTACTGGGCAAGTCTAGAATCCAGAACGAGAAATGTCAATAAACATGAGTCAAAATGAGAAACAATGAACAACTACTTGGTAAGGAGAATACATTCAATACTATGCGATAAGAGACAAGAGGGGTTTAAATAACAAGCGTAATCGGGGTGAAACACAGGACAGCTGAAAACAATGATGCGACACATACAGGAAACAACCAATGACAGTACAGGGGCGAAAACAGGACATAAACCATAACGAAAGCATGTATCCAAAGTAAACAAGTCAATGTCAATGAAGACCCAAAAGCATGGGTTCACCAAGAGCTTGTGCATCCGGTTCCCGCTTCGGGTTTCCAAGCACGCTGCAATACGCAGTGCTGCTTGAGGGGAAATTGTGACAAAATGTGTGTGCCTCGTATGTCTGTTGAAGTAATTAAATATTTATATCATGAGTTATTATGAAACAAATCATGGGCATTGCAGAAAAAAAATTCTGAGGATGAGAGGGCAGAGAAACTGAAGCAGCTATAAGCTATCCTGTCAGAAGTAGGGTAATTTATCAGAGGACATGGGGTGCAGTACATTTCTAGAGCTTATACATGGTAATGCTTCAAACCATTAAGCATGGAAAACCTGCCATGAATTCTTGAAAGGGTCATAAACTAAAGTGGTCAATGTTATTTGTTCCGGGGAAAAAAGCACAAATTTATGAATACCATCTTGTCTGTCACAACTACAACTGTCTACTACTGATATCCTGCTGACGTTATTCCCCTAAAATAAAATTCACTATATTGGAGCTTTAAAATAATATTTTGGTAACTTGTATTTTAAATGTGTCTAATCTGGACCCTCTTGAAAAAGGTTTGGACACCCCTGCCATAATGCATCCATAATTGTTAGATTACTGAAAGTAAGTGAACATTATCTGGAATGAGGTGAAGGGCACATTTCCGGGTAGAGTTGCACCTCGGACTACAAACATGGACTCAGTGGACTACAACAGCCACACACCACACTCACTGTCATGTTCACAGTCACCCAATTTCTGATTACACATACCTGGACTCATTTACCACCACACCTTATATAAGCACACTCATCACAAACACACAAATATTTTTTCAGCTCTGTGTATACAACTGACATATTGTACCATTCACTGCAACCGTCACCTTCTCTGTCATCTTACACTGTTTAGTAGATAAATACTCCCATTTTTATGGCACTAAGCCAGGTTAAGTTTGTTAATTGAATAAAATGTATTTTTATTAAATAAAAATAAGTTTGTTTTTAATTGAAAAAGCTTTCTTTATATTGACCCACATATTAATACTGTGCACATGTGTGTGTAGAAATAGCCTACCTTGCCACTCTGATAATGCTCCTCTCTCAATAATGTGCTTCCTATAGAGGGTCTTGAGGACTTTAGCACTGCCGAACCTCTTAAAGCGACTCTTGACGTTGTTATAATACCACTCCAAAGACTGGGCCCTCAGGAGCCTGTACACACACACACACACACGCGCACACACACACGCACACACACACACACACACACACACATAAGTAATGAGGAATAAAATTCATTACACCATTAACAGATTCAGGTAAACAGGAATCAAATTGGTAGTTTGGGGTTTTCTCTAAAGTTATTACATATTTTCTTTCCAAACAGAGACTGAAAGCTGATGAAATAAGGTTCCATGGTCTACCATACAGTATCTCACAAAAGTGAATAATACACCTCTCACATTTTTGTAAATATTTGATTACATCTTTTCATGTGCCAACACTGAAGATATGACACTTTGCAACAATGTAAAGTAGTGAGTGTACAGCTTGGGTAACAGTGTAAATTTACTGTCTCCTCAAAATAACTCAACACACAGCCATTAATGTCTAAACCACTGGCAACAAAAAAGAGTACACCCCTAAGTGAAAATGTCCAAATTGGGCCCAATTAGCCATTTCCCTCCCCAGTGCCATGTGACATGTTAGTGTTACAAGGTCTCAGGTGTGAAT
This sequence comes from Noturus placidus, assembly GCA_022414735.1. Classification (NCBI taxonomy): domain Eukaryota; kingdom Metazoa; phylum Chordata; class Actinopteri; order Siluriformes; family Ictaluridae; genus Noturus; species Noturus placidus. The sequence continues at coordinate 52,314 of JAFFST010003431.1, read as the reverse complement.
GGGGAGCAGGTGTGTTAAATTTTATCTCATCGCTCTCACACTCCCTCATACTGGTCACTGGAAGTTCAACATGGCACCTCATGGCAAAGAACTCTCTGAGGATCTGAAAAAAAGAATTGTTGCTCTACATTAAGATGGCCTAGGCTATAAGAATATTACCAAGACCCTGACACTGAGCTGCAGCACGGTGGCCAAGACCATAGCGGTTTAACAGGACAGGTTCCACTCAGAACAGGCCTCGCCATGGTTGACCAAAGAAGTTGAGTGCACATGCTCACAATCATATCCAGAGGTTGTCTTTGGGAAATAGACATATGAGTGCTGCCAGCATTGCCAGTTGAAGGGGTGGAGGGTCAGCCTGTCAGTGCTCAGACCATATGGCGGACACTGCATCAAATTGGTCTGCATGGCTGTCGTCCCAGAAGGAAGCCTCTTCTAAAGATGATGCACAAGGAAGCCTGCAATCAGTTTGCTGAAGACAAGTAGACTAAGGCCATGGATTACTAGAACCATGTCCTGTGGTCTGATGAGACCAAGATCAAGTAATTCGGTTCAGATGGCAGCAACCAGGTGAGTAGTACAAAGACAAGTGTGTCTTGCCTACAGTCAAGAATGGTGGTGGGAGTGTCATGGTCTGGGGCTGCATGAGTGCTGCCAGCACTGGGGAGCTATAAATCATTGAGGGAACCATGAATGCTAACATGTACTGTGACATACTGAAGCAGAGCATGATCAGTATGCAGTATTCCAGCATGATAACGACCCCAAACACACCTCCAAGATGACCTCTGCCTTGCTAAAGAAGCTTAGGATGAAGGTGATGGACTGGCCAAGCATGTCTCCAGACCTAAATTCTACTGAGCCTCTGTGGGGGATCCTCAAATGGAAGGTGGACTCACTTCTGCGAGATACTATATGCTTGAGTAGAATATAGTTAATTCACAATAAACAATGCCCTGAAGGACATATAATAAACTGATTATGGATCTATTAACACCATCCTCACAGCCTTCTTTGCTCATATTTACCAAGGGTGCCAATATTATTAGAGGACACTGTATGCATTTATGTTTGTCAGAGCATTGGAGCGTGGTGCTAAAATCACTAAGAAGTGAAAGAGTATAAAAAAAAAAATAAGGAGATCCATTTTGAGTTGTCCCAAGCCTGCCTCCTGTCTCCTAATTCCCTGTTAAAACCGAGGGAATGCTATAAAATAAAAGCATTTTTTAAATTTGCAGCTGTAATAATTCCAACTATTGTTTGAATCAATAATAATCTGATTTTTATTAATCAACAGCAAATCCATGACCAAATTTAGCTTTGTTTCTTCTTCCATTGTAACATGAAATATATTTTCTGTTTGTAGTGAACACATTAACACACAAGCAGAAATCAAGATGTGATTACGCTGTCAGTTTCTTATTATGGTAGGAATATGGTGGTATATGGCCTTCTTTTCAGCTTCTAATATTGTAACCAGTGGGTGAACTCGTTTGGTTGAACGTATCTGTTTAATAAATCCTGATATGAATAATCTCCTTTAGACTTTTAAAGATCTTTATTTTTTCATCTGCCTCAGAAATATAAGAAATAATACGCACAGACTAAATATAACAAGACAAGTATAATGTTTTTATAAAGTAAAAACAAATGAAAATTACAGGCATAATTGGTTACAAGGTCCTTAGGGTTCCCCTCCGGAACAACAATCAATCTCATTCAAGCTCTGTCATAGCAGATTGGTATGAGGTGTGTGTGTGTGTGTGAGAGAGAGAGAGAGAGAGAGAGAGAGAGAGAGAGAGAGAGCGAGAGAGAGAGAGCGCCTGTCATGGAACGGGACTTGAGTCAGAAGAAGGCGCAGATCAACGTCTTTATTTCACAGGCAAAGCAAACAAACAAACAAACTCAGAATGCCTAGGGTTCGTACTCACTCTACTAAGGATACTAAGGATACTAAAGATACTAAAGGTAATCCTGACAATAGTAAAGGTACTAAAGATAACAACGATAGTAACGATAACTGCGCCCAGTGTGCAGTAACCAAGGGGTGTAAATAAGAAACATAATCAAACTAAAACATGGACACCTGTGGCAGATTAAAGACATACTTAACTAAACAATACAGAACCAGGAAGTGCATGAACCAAAAAAGAGTCCTGTGTCTAGTCCGCGGCTGCCATCTGCTGGCGAGGCGTAACAGCGCCTTGGTATTTGAAATGCAAAGTCTTTTTCTACTCTTTGTGTTATGTAAAGTTATGGCCAAATGTTTGTGATCACTTTACATATATAATATATAGTATAGTGATCGCAAACTTTTAGCCATGACTGTAAGCTATAATTTGCTGAAGGTGTATGACTGCTGTGCTGGGAAATGTCATTGAGAGAGAAATGGAAGTAGACAAACATAAAGTGGCTCATATCCAAGAAGTAGAGGATTCTCAAACATCTGCCAAGGGTGATCTCCCACCTAACTTCTGCAGATACATCAATTTCAACAAGGCCCTGCCTATCTTTCAAACAGTATCACATCAAATGAATTGCTGCAAATCAATAAAAACCAATATCAGTCTTCTTCATTTGAATGTCCATGCAAGATGATGTTCCATAACCATTCCATAACTGCGTTTTTTCAATCTTACACTCTCCAATCCTCAGTTTCACTTTCTTGAATTCTACTTCTCCTCTCAGACCAAGGTAACATTGGTCCATTTATGCTTACTTAAAAAAACTGGATGGGGTGGGGGGAGTTGGCAGGCTAACTGAGATGACTGAAGTATTTTAAGTGACCTCTGGTCTCCTGTTTTTAAACTTTGGATCTCTCTCTCTTTCTCCCATATTGAGTATTAAGTCATGACTTTGAGGCTTATAGAAGAAGTGAGATTATGAGTGAAAGACATTCATTGTATGTGGTTAAAAAAACTGAAAAAGAAAATTAAATGAAGAAAAATAATTTTCTTTAAACTCTTCACCAGACAAGATCAGGTTTTATGGAGCACTCAACAAGAGACACACAGAAGCAACAGCTAACCTTTTATCCTTATGGAAGATTACTACAGCAACATGGTAACACAACAGCAAAGTCATCAGAAGTCACACAAAGGTTATTTAAAGAGCTATAAACAAATATTAGAATGAGAGATGGGTTTAGCAATCATATCTTCTTTTATGAATGTTTTGTATGAAATTCTATGAAGATGCTCTTGCTTGTTCATATTCAATTTTAGTATGACATTGAATTAGATAAACATGACACGCAGGGGCAATGATGATATATTGGTTTATTGCAAGGAAATGGCTTCATATAAGTGGGTTCATCGTAGTACTTACGGAATAATTTTTCCCCATCACAGTATACATATGTACACTCTTCGGATTTTTCTAGAGTTCTTTGTTTAACCCTAGATATCCAAAGTTACATTCCTCACTCGGGTAAATACATAAATCCTGTTATAGATTACTCTTGTTTAACTCTGTATTATGTCTGTATTCTGACATAATCTCTACCCACATGTCCCAGCTACTGACAAACATGTGGTACCTGTGAAAGAAGCACAACCAAATTATATAGTAGTACTAATGTGCAGCATGGCTCAAATGGCAGAGATCTTGTGTCTTAATAAGGGATGACTGGCAAATTGGTGAACCAGTCACCATCCACTGGAAAAGAAAAACGTTCCTTAAGGTTCCTTTGCAGAGTTAAGTGTTCTAGCTTTCAAAAGGGATGTATTTGAAAAAATCTCAAAAAAGCAAAGACTATGTTGCTGGGTTTTTTTTTAACCAAAATCAAACAAAATAACTGAATAATATGTTGCTAAGATGCTAGATGGAACTTCTTTTTAGCATACTGCTAAATTGCTGAACTCCAATGCAGCATCACATTCATTCAATGATGGATGCAATGGCTGAAACATTGCAAAGTACAACACAAAGTTTCTGGCAAAGCAAGACCTTTTGTCTGACAGAAGTACATCATTCACTGTGTGTGTATATATAAAGTAATTATATACTTTATATAAGCCTAAATCCAAAAATTAAAGTCCATAATTAAAGTTATGTGTAATAACAGACACAGGAAATAAGTATTGAACATACTAACTGAAATTTATTTAATACTTATTGGAGAAGCCTTTGTTTGTAATGACAGCTTCAATATGCTTCCTGTATGAAGAAATTAATGGGCCGCAGTATTCAGGTGTGATTTGGGCCCATTCTTCTAAACATATTGTCTATAAATCTTAAAGATGATTGAGTTGGCCATTGTAAATCCTTGATTTTTTCCCTCTGAAACCAATTGAGAGTTTCCTTTGGTGTACGTTCTGGATCATTGTCCAGCTGGAAGTTCCACCCACATCTCATCTTCATCATCCTGGTAGATGGCAGCAGATTCTTCTCAAGAATCTCCTGGTAAAGGCCTCCATTCATCGTTCCTTCAATTATATGAAGTCTCCCAGTACCATGCAATGAAAAATGATTCTTCCACTTCTTCCATCAAATTTCAATGTTAGTATAGTGTGATTTTAGGGTGATGTGCAGTGCCATTTTTTCTTCAAACATGGTGTGTAGTATGAAAGCCAAAAAGTTCAATTTTGGTCTCGTCTACCCAGACTACACTCTCCCAGTATTTCATAGGCTTGTCCAAACGAGTTGTATCACACTTTAAACAAGCTTCAACATGCCATTTCTTCAGTAACGGAGTCTTTCGGGGTGAGCATAAGCAGTGGAATGCATTACCTATAGTTTAATCTCTGTGACAATGGCACCAGCTGCCTGCAAGTGTTTCTGGAGCTCTTTCCATGTGGTCCTTGGCTCTTGGGCTACTCTTCTGACTATTCTTCTGACTCCCTGGTCAGAAATCTTGAGAGGAGCTCCTGGGAGTGGACGGTTGATGATGGAATAATGTTGCTTCCACTTGCGGATCATGGTCCCAATGGTACTTACTGGAGTTTTCAGAAGTCTTGAAATACGCTTGTATCCGATTCCATCTATATGTTTTGCAACAATAAGGTTGTGAAGGTCTTGGGAGAGCTCTTTGCTTTTACCCATCATGAGATGTTTCTTATGTGACACCTTGGTAATGAAAAGCTTTTTATTGACCATCAATTTACTAAACCAGCTGAAATTAAATTGCACAGATAGGAGGTATAACTACTCATCTATTTCAGCTGGTTCCTTGCCTTACCTTGCCTTGGAAAACTGCTTTTTCTTAGCTCGTTTAATACTTTTTTCTTTAGTCATTCCACTTTGTTACACATAACTTTATTTGTGGACTTTAATGTTGTGAATTCTTTAACCCAGCCACGGAGCCATGGATCTCCACAAGCCAGTGGGTGGTTCCGTACCGGTCCTAGGCCCGGATAAATGGGTAGGGTTGCAGCAGTAAGGGCATCCGGTGTAAAAACTGTTTCCAAACTAAAATGGATGCGAGAGACTCAAGGCGATACCCGCAAGCGACGGGCGATCCCTGCAAGCGACTGGCGATCCCCGCAAGCGACGAGAGGATGCGTGCGATAGAATGGCCTGGAGAAGAGTCACCCGCACCGGCGACCCCACCTAGTGGGATTATAGCCTGAAGAAGAAGAAGAAGAATAGAATGTTGTGAATTCTTTATATTTCCAGGTTTCTTGAGGGAAATATAGAGAGGGGTGGAGATGTCTGATCTTAAACCACAAATCAAATAATGTACTACTTTGTATTGCACAAAACATATTTTGTTATTAAACTGCAGAAGAACACACAGGCTGGATCTTAGCTGAGGGCTGCTATTCGCTTCTGTTTCTCCAATACAGGGTCAGAAAAGTAAGTTTAATCAAAGAAACATTAGCTACTCACATCTGGACTATATCAACTAAAATATTATTAAACAATGCCCTGCGAAAATTGAGTGTAGTGTAATTTGGCTGAGATGTCATTCTGCAGTAACCTAGATGCAAGCATGTAGATCAGGGGTGTCCAATCTTATCCGGAAACGGCCGGTGTGGGTTCAGGTTTTCATTCCAACCAATCAGGAGCCACACCAATATTGTGTTGCTACATATTTAGATTGGATGCATTTCTCTATAAATTGATAGAGAAACTGTTTTTTTAATTATTATTATTATTAATTCTGCTGCTACCATTATGAGATGCAGCATTAATAAAGATTACTAATCCTGTTTCAGAAGCAGCCAAGCAAGCCCAAGCCATGACACTACCTCCACCATGCGTAACTGAAGAGCTCATATGATTTGGATCATGAGCAGATCCTTTCTTTCTCCACACTTTTGCCTTTCCATCACTTTGGTATAGAGATGCACCAACGTATCGGCCAATAGATTAAAAACATCTGATGATCAGGGCCGATCATATCCTCTATGTGCAGTTTGTAGTCACTGTAATCTCTGCACTGCTAACATTTTAGGAAATAAGTAACAGTGAAATGGGAGTTTCGGAATCGAGTCAAATTTTTTTTTGCCACACTGCTCGCAGGCAAAGTTGGGGCGCTGTCCTCGGTGGGACTGGAACGCTGGACGACGCCCCCAGAAGCACTGGAATGCTGGACGACGCCCCCAGCAGGACTGGACAACAGGACAGCTTCTCCGGCTGGACAGGGCAGCAGGACAGCCTCCTCGGCTGGGCTAGACAATGGGACAGCTTCCTCAGCTGGGATGGACAGTGGGACAGCTTCCTTCGACAGCTGAGACCTCCCTGCAGGTCTCTGGCCGGAGCTCTGAGGTCGCCATGTTAACCTCGGGCTGGAGTTCCACAGCTGGAGCTCTGAGGCTGCCATGTTGACTTCAGACGGGGTCCAGAGGTTGCCATGTTACCCTCGGGCTGAAGCTCCAAAGCTGAGACCTCCCTATAGGTCTCACGCTGGAGCTCTGATGTTGCAGTTGCCCCCCCCCCAAAAAAAAAAGTTATAGGTCAGCCTTCGGTTCCAGGCTGGGCAGCATGGTGTAATTCCCCTGCAGTGGGCAGCCCCAGGAGTTCAGGTAGCTCTGCTGGCTGTATGGCGTTGTGAAATTCCCCTGCAGTGGGAAGCTCCAGGAGTTCGGGTAGCTCTGCTGGCTGCATGGCTTTGGGTAATTCCCCTGCAGTGGGACGCTCCAGGAGTTCAGGTAGCTCTGCTGGCTGCATGGCATTGTGTAATTCCCCAGCAGCGGGGGCGGAGTAAATTGGACAGACACTTGGAGTAAATCGACCAATGCTTAAACAGCGGAACAATCAAAACAAACAAGAGGCGCGTGTCCATATCTAAGACTCTCGTGCACGAGCGCTCTCTGCGGCAGTCTTTGTGCTTCGACGTCGCAGCGCCCTCTGCCGGCGGGAGCATAACACTGGCCTTATGATTGTTACTGCCGCTGAGGGGTTTGCATCTTGTGGTATGGCCTCTCTATATACAGTGCTGTAAAAAAGGTTTTGGATTTCTTAATTTTTTTGGGGGGTGGGAGGTGTTCAGGTTTTTTTTCAGACAAAATATTATAGACTACACACATAAGCATATTGGGCATAATCTGCATGTGGTTGTGCAATGTTGACTTTCCTGATTGGTCTAATACCTACAAGCTCCTACCAATGGGAATGGTTCTCTATCAGTGTGCGTCCTCAAAGGACTGATTGGACCACCTCAGGTAAGTTAACAGAGTCTTAACGGAGCCAAAAATCTTAATAGAAACAGACTTCAACAGATGTGATAGTAGAAACTTTGATAAGGATAAAGCTGCATGCACTGAAATGATCCAGTTTTAATCTATTTTGAACTCCCTTATTCATCTTAATTTATTTTCACTATCATTGCTTGCAGAGTATTATATCCACAGTTAGCCTACATGTTTATTACAAATAGCAACTTGGTTACATAGAGACATGTTTAATGTTTGTAAAGTGTTTTAGCTGTCATTTATGCAGAGTCTCAAGACACTATGGGCTTTTACTATACCACTTTTTCTTCATTACACTGACACAGGCTGTCACTCTTGTTTTTGTTAATAGTTAAAAAAGGCAAAAAACTTATAAATGAGTTTGAAGGGGAGAGAGACAGTCAGTTGGCAGGATGAAAAAAAAAACTATATTAAATAACTTTGGACCACCTGGTAAAAAAACTAGGACTAAGAGGACAGAGGGTCATGATATGGAAGATAAGGATGAAGGAATAGTTTTTGTTTTGTGCCACACATAATTCATGAATGTTCCTGTCTTAATACTCAAGAAAACAGGAGACATGAAATATGTATGTGTGTATATCTATCTATCTATCTATCTATCTATCTATCTATCTATCTATCTATCTATCTATCTATCTATACATACATATGTGTGTGTATATGTATATATGTATATATAAAATTACATTTAAATACAAGCTAAATGTGCAAACAAAGTTGATGTATATGTAAGGACATATCTCCACAGCAGTATGATGTATTGAGACCAAACTTTAAACGTTATGTGAAGACCAGCACCTAAGGGCCTCCAAGATGTTTTCTCTAAATTACAAATTAATAAAACTGCTCATAACCTTCGAGCTGCTCAATTCTTCTTTCTGTTGATTTCCTGGAAGGTTCCAAGTGTACTCAAACATGTCCCAGGAGCTCTGTGTGTGTGTGTTTGAGAAGAGGAGAGTTATAGTAGTGCATTTATTTATAGTATAGAAATAGAATCAGAAGAAAATGTGCAAAAGAAAGATTAAAAACGATTTTAATTGATTGTACCTCTTTAATTGCAGTGGCACCATCTAGTCTAGCTGCTCACACACACACACACACACACACACATATTCCTGAGACAAACACAGGCATGCACACACATTATCAGAACATTTTCAGCTTGATGTAAGTGTAAAGGTATGTATGGAATTGTTTTTTAATCACACTCTGTTTCCAATGGAAATCCTCATGCAGTTATTTTTGTTGCCCTTTAAAATTAATATAATGTAAATTCAATCTTTGCAGTGTGGCAGAGTGAATTCCATCATGATCAATGCTCTGTGAAAGAGTACTGAATGTGCTGCAGGTTACGCTTTACTATCCAATCCCACTCAGCTAGTTTAGTGCAGTGCATGGCAGCTGACCAGCCAATCAAGACTTGAACTTGGGCAGAGTTGCACATGTAAAAAAAAAAAATTACAGACAATGCTTTAGACATATGTAGACATGTAGATATCTCCCATCCATGGGATGCCAGTCATTGAGCTACGAGGACAATTCTGTTAATAAGCTTCCACACTCCCACATAGTCTAAGTTTCATTTGAGCTGCCAGGTTGTACACACAAGAAGTGGCACACCCTTAAATAGTGTAATATAATACACAGATTTATTATTTTATACATTTACTTATTTTTTTCCTTCATTGTTGCTGTTGTTTATCAGCATTTAACTGCTGTAATAGAATAGCCTAAAAAAGTAATGTCTTGTTTTTTGCTTTAACTATGGAAAGCATCACTATTTTTTCAGTTACTAGTAAAAATTATCATGTATATCAGTCATGCAACCCCTTAAAACACACACACACCACAATGGGGCCTTCTTTGTTTGTACAGTGAAAGTGAAACATACAAAAGTACACACAGTCTTATTCAAAAATTTAAATGTTGAATGGGTCACAGAAGGCACTAATACTCTGTACGTGTGAGAGTCTGTTCTGTAATGTCTGAGTCAGCATAGAATCCATAAACATACCTACACACACACACACACACACACACACACACACACACACATACACAAACATTTGTCTTACTACCCTTGTGCAAAAATCTCATTTACATTTATTAATGAGGCTAATTAATGCTATGCTTGTACCTAAACCTTAACCTAACCTTAACTTCTGTAACCAACAGGGAACCTTTTGACACTTGTAAACAGATTGAGTTCTCTTTCCATTGAACAATGCACCTAGCATAAATATCTAGATAAATATAAAATCACACCAGAAAACCTCCAGTAACAATATCACATTTTGAGGAAAATTTGGTAAAAAAAAAAATCATTTCTAAATCTCAATATATCAAATGCACAAATACTGTAAGTTTACTTTAGATGAAAGCCAAGATAATATTATGTGACCAAGACACTCTGAGATTGTCTACCTACTGCACAAGTTTTGTCTATATTTTAATGCCATTTCTATTCTTGTTGTCAACTCACATCAAAAGGCTTGGTAAAAGAATTTATTTCTAAAGCCACGCTTAAGAAATCAGTTTTGTGGGTGTGTAGTGGGCACTACTGCTGCAAAAATTATGTCACACACGGATGGCAGGAATCATTGCTTGATACATTTCTAATGTGCAGCAATATTTGTTATATAACACATTTGCATGTATATTTCAGTAATTCTAGTAGATGTAATAAAGTTCAGTGTAGAACACAAAGTTTTCAGAAAAACAGGCTGTTTTAGTTTAGCATATTAGAACATATTTATTTGATTCCATTTAAATGCACTACTCTATCTATCCTCTTAACAAACACATGTACATATCCACACACATACACAAACCTCTCCCCTTTTCAACAATATTGACACAGTACAGTCTGATCCAACTCTATCAAGAACTCTCTGAGGATCTGAAAAAAAGAACTGTTGCTCTACATAGAAATGGCCTAGGCTATAAGAATATTACCAAGACCCTGACACTGAGCTGCAGCACGGTGGCCAATACCATAGCGGTTTAACAGGACAGGTTCCACTCAGAACAGGCCTCGCCATGGTCGACCAAAGAAGTTGAATGTACGTGCTCAGCGTCACATCCAGAGGTTGTCTTTGGGAAATAAATCTATGAGTGCTGCCAGCATTGCTGCAGAGGTTGAAGGGGTGGGGGTTATCCTGTCAGTGCTCAGACCATAAGCTGCACACTGCATGTAATGGGTCTGCATGGCTGACGTCCCAGAAGGAAGCCACTTCTAAAGATGATGCACAAGAAAGCCCGCAAACAGTTTGTTTAAGACAAGCAGAATGACATGGATTACTGGAACCATGTTCTGTGGTCTGATGAGACTAAGATAAGCTTATTTGGTTCAGATGGTGTTACGCGTGTGTAGTGGCAGCCAGGTGGGTAGTATAAAGACAAGTGTGTCTTGCCTACAGTGTGATGGGAGTGTCATAGCCTGGGGCTGCATGAGTGCTGCTGGCACTGGGGAGCTACAGTTCATTGAGGGAACCATGAATGTCAACACGTACTATGACATACTGAAGCAGAGCATGATCCCCTCCCTTCGGAGACTGGGCTGCAGGGCAGTATTCCAGCATGAAAACAACCACTGCCTTGCTAAATATGCTGAGGGTGAAGGTGATGGACTGGCCAAGCATGTCTCCAGACCTAAACCCTATTGAACATATGCTGATGATACACAGCTGTATGTTTCAGCGAAGCCAGAAGACAGACAGCAACTTAATAAAGTTGAGGATTGTGTGAAGGACATTAGGCGTT
>JAFFST010003429.1:49093-62997 GCA_022414735.1 Noturus placidus | reverse complement strand
CCCCGCCTTGTGCCCGATGCCTCCTGGGATAGGCTCCAGGTTCCCCGTGACCCTGAAAGGGAGTAAGCGGTTGAAGATGGATGGATGGATGGATTCCCTAATGCGTTTTTTTTAATATCACTAACCAATTCTCAAACCATACAAATTTTTATAAAATAAATTAATTATTTTTACAATGTTCATTAAAATGAACAGTGCATGTGAGACCTAATACTTATTACAGAAGATTGAGCAGTTCTTAGTAACTGCCAAGCTTACAATTTCTTGTAAATTAATGTCAGTTGATGAGGTTATAACAATGTGGTTTTTGTGTGTATGTTTTCAGATACTTTAAGGGCAGCAATCTATCTCGACTCTGCAGCTCAATGCAAAACAACCTCCAATTTCTCATGCCATCTGCAAATCCACAGAACCCAACAGAATGGAACAAGGACAGACTTTTTGACTTCTGTTACAGCTTGCTCTTCAAGTATGTTAGCATTTACAGTATTATGAAATCAAGATAGAAGTGTGGGAACCTAAATATTCTGCCTACAAACGAGTACAATATGGTAATTGTGCCACATAAACACATACCTGAGAATCCCTGAGTGTTATCTTAATAATTTGCAGGGTGTCTGTGTGTCTTCACACAAGGTTGTTTTAGGTCACCAGACCATTAAAGATTAGTATCGCTGTCGTGGTACTAGCAACCACATTCTTTGTGAAACTACATGGGCTGAAAATACTTTTTGAATATTGAGCTCTCTTTCTCCCTCTCTCTTTAGGGCTGGTTGTCATACCCTATTTAGCACAGATAACAATAACTGTGCTGAATTCACTGAGGTTTATGAGGAGTTTCGTCGGTTTGACAAAATTTTACCAAAACTGGCACGATGTTCTGCACCTAGAGGTATTATGAAGAAGGAAAAGAAAGAACCTAGAACTCTTTGTCATTGTCATAATTATTAGAAGGAAGGAACAGAAAGCAAGACTAAACTTCACCTAAGTGTTTGTGTGTGTTTGTGCTTGTTTGAACGGATGTTAGATGAGTTGAAAGTTGCCAGCTCAGCACAAAAGCGGCTATGGGAACTCTTGTGTCCAGACTGGTTTTTCAAGGGAACAGTGGCCCAGTCATGGATGCAGACCTATTTACAGCACCTAGAAGAGCAGGGCATGGACACACAGACCCAGCGGCGAGCCATGCTTCTTCAGCTGTGGGTTACACAGGTGAGCAATGTGAATGTGGTGTTTCTCACATGTGCACATTAGGGATGTCACGATACCAAAAATCTAGTAGTCGGTACCACAAAAAGTACACAATACTCAATATCAAAGTTTATACCATGGTTTGGTAAAAAAAAAAAATTATAATTAAAAAATAATAATAATATCATTTAAAACTCTTATTGGACATCCTCCTTTCTGAAAGAGAGAGGTAGGGGTATTTTAGTTATCAAACACTATCTGACAATACCTAATAGCAAGTGGTAAGGTGCACTCCTAAATACGCGCGCACACACACCTTATACTCTGAATGCAAGCATTAGTTTAAATTCACTGATCTGGTTGCAGGCCAAAAAAGATTTATTAAAAGCATGGACACTGAATAATTATTAGTGACATTAGGCTACATTTAGCTGACAGGACACGGGCTGAATGGCGATGCATGGTGGCCCATTAAGAGGTAGTTTATAATGCTGCAATGTGTTAGCGTCGTTAACAAATAACTGGCTATCGCAAACATTACATGGAGCATAACGTTAACTTGTTTCACGGCCATAATTCCACTGCCTCAAACAAACATTCTATAGGGCCCGTCTTTCAGGTGCTTCGCCAAATTCCAGGTGTTTCCTTGCTTTGTTTGAAATGAACGATAGCATCAGTTGCACACAATCTCGATGCTAGCTTTCCTCTCTTTTCCTCTCAGCGAGTCAGGGCGGAGCTAAACTTGTTAAGCTAAGCTAATCTTCTGTAGTGTTTCCCGTGTGCTTGTAGGCGCTCTTCTTCTTCTTCTTCTTCTTCTTCGACTAATACACTTGCATGTATTTGCTACCCCCTTCAGTTCCAAAGGAATTGCAACCTCGGTACCTACGGTACTTATGCAACTGCAGTAAAACAAGTACTGTCACATTTTAAGCTTGTTGGTACCGACTTGGTCCCGAAGTATCAGTTCTCGTGACATCCCTAGTGCACATACACATGACCAAATTCATAGTGGAATAATGGAATGTTTCCCCTAATCCCTCCATTGTATTTGTGCAACAGCGAAACAAACAAGTAAATAAATTTTAAAAAATATAGAAAAGAGAGGGAAATTCCTGGCCTCAATTCATTTGCCCAAGAATACCTCTGTGTGTGTGTGTGTGACTTAGAGAACATGTGAACAGTTAAAAGTACACCTGATATGCTATTACCCCAATCACACAGCATTCAGCATCAAACAGTGATGTGGAGAAAAGAACTGATAGTACTCAATTAGATTTTAAAGCATATCACACTTTTAATAGTAAAATTATTGGAAGAAATAAACATTACACAATATTTCATCTCCAACAAAAAGTTTAATCTCCAACAACAGGAGAAACTATTTATCTTTGTTCTAACTAAGAAGTAATTGTCATTATAATTTTTGAGTTTCTCTCAAAACTATATGTGCCAAAATTATTGACACCCCAAGTTGATATTTTAAATGAATGCAAACAAATTGTTATTCTTTAATTAATGATAGAAGCCCTTCCTGAGAGCATCTCACAAAATGCAGTATGTGCATGTGTCATTACTAAAATTAGCATGTGTGTTATGGTCATATGTATCCAAAATCAAACTTTTTGGTTATGCACACCAACATGTTGGACAAAAAAATAGGACTACATACAATAAAATCACCTGAAATGCACAGTAAATGCATTGTGACTCGTGATTCAGAGTAACAGGATATTTAACTCCCAAATCTGACTGCCTCTGCCAGGAGATTTGGATTTGGCCACAGATAGAGCTTTCAAGAAGATGATTAACCAAATCAGCAGAGAAATGGTAAAAGAAATGCAAACCTATGACTATAAAGGAGCATAAAAAGTTCTGCACGGAGCACTCTGAATCCAAACTTGTTAGACATGACAGCACTCAGTGCTGTTTTTCTCTCTTGGGCAGGTGTCACAGAATATAAATTCTATGGGTGCCAATAATTGTGAAACCAGTGTTTTGTGGATAAAAAGTGCCCTAATTTTTTGTTTACTAATACTCCATGTTTGAGCTCAAAAGATCACTTACTGCGCATGCTGTTCTTTAAGAACAATTTTTTACCTCATCCACTACTAGTGTGTAGCATCCACCTGGATTATGCAACAGAAGCCCTAGTGCGTCAGAACGCCCATCACACACCAGCTATTAGTGGAGAGGAAAGAGATGGGGATTATTATTGACATCAGTGACAAGTGACATGGCAAGAAGACATTTGAATTCAAAAACTAGGAATGGCATTTGAACATGCTATGCAAATACATTAGGACTAATCATTTAAATTACTTGTCTTCAATATATTTTATGACCAGTCCAATAAGTTGTCTAACATCCCGCCAGTTCGCTATTTTCAACCTTAGCTCTTATTCGATTTACATGTTTAGCCAACAAAAATGGAAGACACACCCATTACCATTGTCTCATCTTGAATTTACTCTAGTGCTGAACAGAAAGACAATGTAAACGATGTAAAAGATAATTTATCAATCACTACCGTAGGGGAAAGCCCTGCCACATTCTCAAACTCTAGTGTGAATGGGCCTTTACACCGCGAAACAAACTCATCTCCCCTGGACCAGGGAACACGCGGCGTCGCTCAACTACGGTACGTGATCTCTCAGTTTGAAGCATCTGACACAGGAAAGTGCGTCCACTTTACTCAACAAAATTCATTGATCAAATTCATTTCAATTTCTATTCATTATTCATTAGGGCGGCTGTGGCTCAGTCAGTAGAGCTGGTTGTCCACTAATCGTAGGGTTGGTGGTTCGAATCCCGGCCCGGCCCAAGACACTGAATCCTAAGTTGCCCCCGATGGCAAGCTAGCACCTTGCAAGGCAGCTCTGCTACCATTGGTGTGTGAGTGTGCTCTCATTTGTAAGTCGCTTTGGATAAAAGCGTCTGCTAAATATGTAAATGTAAACAAAATGAACACAGTAAAATGTATAAATTACAAAACAATGCAGAGTTACTTTTTCAGGGAAATAAGTTTTGGGAAATTACTAGTGTGGTAGTATTATGTTTTGTGACATTTGGGTCTTCAGATGGTGAAGGAGGACAAACTGAAGCAACTAAAATTGAGGAACTAAAATTTGTTTCTAATAAGAATAATACTAAGTGTGTGTGTGTGTGTGTGTGTGTAGGGTAATGCTGGCCCTGCAGCATTCTGGTTGCTGGGCTTCTTGCTCACTCACGCAGAGGCTCTGAAAGCAGTGAAAGAAGAGCTGTGCAGCCTACAGCATCTACCTCTGGACAAAATAGAGGACACACCAATATTTAGTAAGTTTCAGTGGTGGTACATTTAATCGCATTAAAAACAACAAAGCTTGCTCTGTACCCTTCAAGAAACTTGCATAAATAATTGTTGAGATACAATTATATTATAGTAATAAAATAACATGCATTGCTGATAATGCATATATATATATATATATATATATATTCTTATATAATAATGCCTGCATTCTTTTATATTCATACACTAATATGAATTATTTTATTTGTGTTTGCTGCTACAGACAGTGCTCTGGAGGAGACGCTGCGCCTCAGAGCAGCTGCCCTCATCACCAGAGATGTAATGCAGGACAAAATGATTAAATTAAGCAGTGGCCAAGAATATGTTCTACGGCATGGAGATCGCCTTTGTATCTTCCCTTTCCTCAGTCCACAAATGGATCCTCAGATCCATTATGAGCCAGAGGTAAGCTCAACACTCTGCTGTCCTCTTCACATTTGTTTTCTGTTCTCTGGGTTCTTTGAATTCATCATTTAGCTTTTTAGCAGTTGAACCTGCTCTGCAGTCTTAAAGTCAAATTAATTTTTGAGTAGTGTTTTCATTAGTCTCTGAAAAAAGTCTGTCAGTTTTTCATCCACAATACATGAAAGTTAACAGGATCAGTTCACAGGTTCCAGGTGTAGCACTATGTAAAGAATAACACCAGGGTGGTGTAACGTGCCACAACACGAACCGGAGTGTATTGTTTTCTCTCTCTCTCTCATGAGAAAGCATAAGCATACACTCATATATTTTAATTTGTTAAACTACATGCTTTTTAAAATCGGTTTATTTATCTTAGATTTTGTGGAGTATCTGCCATACCAGTACCTGTGTATGAGCTGTTGCTGTAGGTACAATAACGCATTAGAATAAGCACATTACTATTTATCTAATCACTCACGTTACAGCTGGAACTACTATAACTATGTTATAAAAACATAATGCACACCTTCTGACCAATGAGATTCAGGAATTCAGCTGTGCTGTGGTATAAATGTAGCAAAACAAACCTTCTATAACATTTTCAGTTCCTAAAGCATATGTTAGCCCAATTTAGTCTGACACTTTAAGATGGCCTTAGGCAATGATGCACTAATTTAACATTTGGTTGGATGTCTTAAACCTGAAGAATAGGGGGACACATTTAAAAAGTGCATCAGACTATAGAAATGGAGGTTCTTCAGCCACTAGCTATACAATTTGAGGAATGCTTTTGTTATATTTATATTCAAAGACAATATTGGTGATAAAACTACATTGCAGCAGTAATTGACATGAAAATAAGCAGATTAGTTAAAATAGGTACATCATGGGTTTAATTACAAGTAATTCATATACTTTAGAGTTAGATACAAACAGAGATCATAATTTACTATTTCTCATTGCTATAGTTAACAGCATGAACAACTTACTTCCATAATTAACTACTTCTTTAAAAGAGAGTTTTTTTGATTTTATAATCACATAAAATCAAATCAGTGAAAGCAAAAGGTTTAAAATAGTGTTGTGCATAACTGTAATTGAGTTCTGGATTATGGATTAAGCCTGTAAAAGCCATAGCGCAAATCTAAAGATATGTCTAGGATTTGACCAGCAGTTATTCATCCAAAAACAGGAAAAATAGAAAGGAGAGAACACAACTTAGCATCAGGGCCACTGTCATCTTTAACTAAGAGGACATTTTGGCCAGGCCATTAGCTGTTATAAGTGGTGAATTTGCATGCTTCAGCATTTCAAGGCCTCATTTTAAAAGACACACTTGATCACCGTACTTCCTACTGATCAATACAGGGGGAAGATGATATTAGATGAGTTAGTAATTAAATGTTAATGTCAATACCATGGTTACGCCCTTGATACCAAGAGTCTATATATGATACTCACCCTAATTTTTGAGATGCAGTCAGTTTTCTTCAGCATCATCAGATGCTTTCTGAAGAGCTACGTTTCAGTTTGTGTGTATCTTCTGTCGGTTATTTCAGAAGTTCAAATTCGATCGCTTCCTAAATTCGGATGGAACAGAGAAGTTCAGTAAGGAGGGGTTGCAGATGGATGGTACCATGCCATGGGGAGTAGGGCGCAATTTGTGTCCAGGGCGTCATTTTGCTGTTTGTGCTTTAAAAAGGTGAGTATTTTCAAGGCACACCGTCCATCAAGCCACAGTTTCTACACTAATTAAATGTTTTAAACAACTGAAATAATCAAAGCATGAAATATACAATGTTATACAACTGTTATACAATGTTATTTACACTTCTAGTCCATACCCTGTTTACAATGCTATTTACTCCACCTGATTTTATGTGTGATTACTTAACACTTCTTCTCAACCTACATGAAAATGAAAACACTTTTCCGTGAGTTTTGCACCAGATGTTTTCTTTGATTACTATTAATTTCTAAACTTCTTAACCTACTTCTAGATTTGTGCTCATGATTCTGACGCAGTTCGACCTGGAGCTGTGTGATTGTAATGCACGCATGCCACCAGTGGACCTCAACGGTTATGGGTTTGGGATGCTCCAACCAGATGGGGATTTGGAAATTCGCTTTAAGCTAAAAACAATTCCATAATGTATATAGTCAAAATAGTTTAAAATTAAGTAGCTGCATTGTATAAATGCATCTGCTATTATGTGTTTTTAATGTTTTTATATCACCTGTTATTTAAATAGGGCGCACGGTGGCTTAGTGGTTAGCACGTTCGCCTCACACCTCCAGGGTCTGGGGTTCGAGTCCCGCCAGGGCCATGTGTGTGTGGAGTTTGCATGTTCTCCCCGTGTGTCGGGTACTCCGGTTTCCTCCCCCAGTCCAAAGACATGCATGTTAGGCTGATTGGCGTGTCTAAAGTGTCCGTAGTGTATGAATGGGAGTGTGAGTGTGTATACCCAGCCGTGTGTCTGGCAGCAGCTACACGCCGGTCCCGAGCCCGGATAAATGGGGAGGGGTGGGGAAAGCAATGGCAAACTACCCCACTACTTCTGCCGAAATGCTTTGTGGATCACGTTGATGAAAATACATGGAGAGTGATGATGCATAAAGTGACCGAAGGTCGGTCTCGACTAATCGGTGATAGATAGATAGATTTATTTAAATGAAGCAAGTAACCCCCCAATAATCAGAAGTAGGAATTGCCTTGTGTTGTGTTAGATACATTTTATGTTAATAGTTCCCATTATCAACAATAAAGTTTTATAAGTTTTAATCAGGTATATTGTGCATTCATTTGGACTGTTATTATGTCATGTGTAATTCATTTTTATAAAAGAATAATTTATATCGCTTGTGGAAGGTAGATAGATTAGACAGATAAATAGATGGATGATTTGGTAGATCGAAAGATAGGATATAATTCCTTCATTTGTATGTACAATTTTTTAAAATGCTGTACTGTTGAGTGTGCTGTGCTGTTTAAAAAGGAAAGAAAGAAAGAAAGAAAGAAAGAAAGAAAGAAAGAAAGAAAGAAAGAAAGAAAGAAGATACAGCCGTCTTCAGCTGCTTCTCAGCTAGGCAAGTGAACCAAGAAAACCATGGTTTTCTCGGTTCTTTGATTCACCAAGAAAACCTTAAAGCTTTTCCCTGAAAATATATTAAAAGCAGCAAATTTCAGTGAAGGTAGCTGTTTAAAGAAAGAAAGAAAGAAGATACAGCCGTTTTCAGCTGCTTCTCAGCTAGGCAAGTGAACCAGATCAAATGTGCATACAAATGTGAACAGGGAATTGTATTTGTGAGGGAAATGTATTTGTATCAAACATGAGTACAGCTTAAAGGTCTTCTTTACCAAACATCACTGCAAAAGACAGTTTCATGCAATTGCAATTTTGCCAATTCAATACTGCAAATAAGTACAAAAAAAACACAAATTTGCAGAAAATTACTGAAGCCAAATCAAGCATTTTTGGCCACAACAATCACAAAAAAACTCCACAAAGTCCTGTGTGGACTGAAATAAAGTTATATGGTATGAATTATACCCAAGCCATGACACAGACTTAAAGCTTCATAACATACATAAATGTATGTATTAATTTGCACATGTGAAAATGGGTGTAAAAAGTTTAGACACTCATTCTTTATTCTATTTTATTTTTCCATGTTTTAGAATAATAATAAAGTTATCAAAACTCTGGAGTAACACAAATGGAGCAGTGGGAATTATGTTGTGATTAAAAAATCCAAAATAAATCAAAATAATTGAGTATTTTAGCATCTTCAAGTAGGCATCCTATTTGCCTAGAATTTCCAGAAATGTATTCTTGGCATTTTCTCTACCAATTTCTTGAGGAATCCCCCTGAGATGCTTTTTACACAGTATTAAAATGTGTTTTTACCTTTGCTTGACACTTATTGACTGCTTTTAGGAATATTTCGCTCCAAGTCATCCATTTTTGTTAATAAAATGTTAGCTTTCTAATTAAAGAAATTAATATGTTGCCACAAGTTTTTTAAAATCATGAGAAACATTTCAGTCAAGTGTCACCACTTTTGACTGGTAGTGTATGTCTAAATTAACAGGCAACATGAGTGACCTCCTTATCCAGGTTGGTTGAACATTGGTGGTCCACATCATTTTTGTTATTCTCCTGTTTTACAGATCTTGTCACCAATGGCGCTTGAGTTTTCACCTCAGCAGATACGTTCCTGACAGGTTTTGGAATGTGAGGCAAAAATTGCGAAACATTTTCTGATCTGAAATGCAACTGCCAACCTTTAAATCCTAGCTCAACACTCACAGATGGGCCTATTTGAGCACAATGTGCCATAAAAAAAAAAGAAGAAATAAAAAAAGAAGAGCCTACAAAACTAAAGTGTGATAAAGTAATACTTTATGAACACCTACAGAGTGCATGCTCTACACAGTCCAGCTCTACACAGACGAACACTGGAGTGGTGTGTGTCTGAATTCAGCACTATAGGATTCATTCAATTCGTTCAATAATAGACCATTTACTTTGTAAAATAATACCAACAGGGCTTTTCATTCCAGAAATGGACGAGCCAGTGTAAAGATGCTGTTCGCCATTTTGCCCGAGGTCAGTGGGCCGTGGCGCAGGAGGGAGGAAGACGCTCTGCAGGACAGTGAAGGGTTAATCTCAGATCCAGCCTTCCGCACACTAAAACCTCTGCACGGAATCAGCTACACAGATTTACCTCCGGACTTGTTGATTTATTCTGCTTCCTATTAAAAACACCGGCGATTTGTAGAAAGCAGCCAAATATGTCCAGACGGGAGGATAGCTGTCCTCCGCATGGGCTTAATTTCATACTAGACATGGGAGTAAAGCAGTGACGCTCCTCCTGTTTTCCTTCTCATTTATTGGCTTTCCATCATTCTCAGCCTCCAGCTCCTGAGGTATGTTTTGTGATGAATTTCGAGCCATTGTTGTTGTTATTATTATTATTATTATTATTATTATTATTATTATTATTATTATTCGATATGTCACCAGCAAAATAAAAAACAAACAACAACAAAAAAAAATAAATCCCCAAAACATATGTACAAATCAAAGACCTGCTGTTTCATTTTTGGTCATTGGGCATTGGTCTACTTTAGTGAGCACATTTATTTCCATGCGCACTTTTGGTTTGATCAACTTGCTGATTTCGTCCTAATTAACGCTATGTGAATAAGATAAAATACAATACGCAAACGTGTTTTAAACTGACGGAGGGATTTTATTGATGCCGCTCAAAACACTTCTTTTCTTTGTGAATTCAACAAAATTAGGCTAAGAAATTATACTAGTGGGGTTGTGTCGTAGCTCCGTCAAATTAGACTGAAATGAGCGCATAGGTGAGACGCTGATTATTTCCTCCCGGTTTTATATTCTGTATGGACCGGGCTGTGCAGCGGTGAGGCTGTGCAGCGGTGAGGCGGTGGCAGGGGTGAAGCTGGGGCAGCGGTGAGGCTGGGGCAGCGGTTAGGCTGTGCAGCGGTGAAGCTGGGGCAGCGGTTAGGCTGTGCAGCGGTGAGGCGGTGGCAGGGGTGAAGCTGGGGCAGCGGTGAGACTGTGGCAGAGGTGAGGCTGTGCAGTGGTGAGGCTGGGGCAGCGGTGAGGCGGTGGCAGCGGTGAAGCTGGGGCAGCGGTGAGGCTGTGGCAGAGGTGAGGCTGTGCAGCGGTGAGGCTGGGGCAGCGGTGAGGCTGTGCAGCGGTGAGGCTGTGGCAGCGGTGAGGCTGTGCAGCGGTGAGGCTGTGCAGCGGTGAGGCTGGGGCAGCGGTGAGGCTGGGGCAGCGGTGAGGCTGTGGCAGCGGGGAGGCTGTGCAGCGGTGAGGCTGGGGCAAAGGTGTGCAGCGGTGAGGCTGGGGCAGCGGTGAGGCTGTGCAGCGGTGAGGTAGTGCAGCAGTGAGGCTGTGCAGCAGTGAGGATGCCCAGCTGTCTTCAACTATTTAGCAACAAATGATTGTTTCTGGGACGTTATATTTTCGCCTAAACCATGCGGAAGCACAAATCCACCACTCTCTCTGGAGAGTGAATACCAGGCTGGTCCTCAAAGGAGACGGCTTGTTTTTGATACCGAATATCAACACGTGTGCTCTGAGTAGCTGCCTTGTCTAATAGGTTCTGGTGACTATAAATTCCCTTAACGCTTACAACCCACTTAAAACCACAAGCTGTACACTACTGACAGGGATGACTGCACAAGAGTGCATGGGTATTTTCAGCACCGCGCCTATGACGCGTATTCATCTCGAGCATCGTTCCATTCAGACGCGTAGCTGGATATCACTGCTGTGGGTGAAGTGCATGTATACTTATGGTTTTGGACAATCCTGACCATTTGTTCTTGAATCATCGCAGCAAACGTGTACTAACTGTGTGACCTATTTTTCATTACAGCGATGGAAGAAAGCGGCTTGGACATCGAGAGGTAACGCAGGTTCCGGGGCCCGCCTGGAGTAAGCCATAGCCTAGGAAACTGCGGCCGAACAAAAAATAAATAAACAATGGAGAGACCATCCGCCATGATCAGTAAAACAGGCTCTCGGTCGGCGGCCTCTCTGCCTCCGGAGCCGGTGGACATTATAAGGAGCATGTCGTGTTACCGGCGTGTGCGTCTGAACGTGGGCGGTTTGCCGCACGAGGTGCTTTGGCGCACACTGGAGCGCCTGCCGCGCACGCGCCTGGGCAAGCTTCGCGCGTGCACGACGCATGACGCGCTCATGGATATTTGTGACGACTATAACCTAGACGAGAACGAGTACTTCTTTGACCGGCATCCGGGCGCGTTCACGTCCATCCTGAACTTCTACCGCACAGGAAAGCTGCACATGATGGAGGAGATGTGCGCGCTATCGTTCAGCCAGGAGCTGGACTACTGGGGCGTGGACGAGATCTACCTGGAGTCATGCTGCCAAGCGCGCTACCACCAGAAAAAGGAGCAGATGAATGAGGAGCTGCGGCGCGAGGCTGACACATTGAAGGAGCGCGAGGGTGATGAGTTGGATAACGCGTGCTGCTCAGAGAAGCGCAAGAAACTGTGGGACCTGTTGGAGAAGCCTGGCTCTTCTGTAGCAGCCAAGGTAGCTATGATAGTGGGAGCCTAGTATAGTACAAGTGTGTGTGCGTGTGTGTAGTAATCAACATCAGACTGACACACAGATACACATGCATACACAGATGCATACACACACACACACACACACACACACACACACACACACACACACACACACACACACACACACATGCATACATGTATACATGCGCACACGCATTCACACACACACATGCATACGCACACGCAAGACCCCTTATCCCAAACAAATACAATCTCATAAATACAGCAAACGCTTGTACAGGCTTTCGCAAGGATAATATTCTATGGCTATGGGAGTATAGCTATGCGTGACTATCTCAGATTTTAATGATTAATTGATGAGATATTATGTCATACACTTTAGTCGTCCCTGACTGTGGTTAGGGTCTTGATCAGAATTCAGGATGAGGCTTTTTTCCCCCCTTTTCTGTCAAGGCACTTGCATCCAATAATGTCATTTCCTAATACCATTAGGCCTGATTCCCTGTCAAATCATGTTCTCTGCCAAGATAAAATCGCAACGTCCACATATCTGTTGGAGGGTTGGCACATTTATAACCTGGCAATTAACTTAAAAGGGCAAATTAAAAAGTGCAATTCTCATTGCTGCTGTTGGAGAAGAAATCACATCAGAGTTCATGTATTAGGGTATTTGTTTTAAAAATAGTGAAAAAATATTGAATTAGCAGGTGTTTTTGCACCTGTAGTCCGTGGGGATCAAGATAGTATGCCTAACATAGCAAGACATATCAGGAAAAACCTATTAATTTGGATGAACATATCAATTCAATAGTGCAGGTGTTCATTCAAAACTTGGCTTTTTTCTGAGTTACAGTTGAGATATGATCAATGTTCCAGATGGACCGACTATGCTTTTGTTGTTGTTAACTCTTTTTGACTCTCAGTGCTTCTTCAATTTCCTTTCCTGTACTCTTTGTCCCTCCTTCCCTCATTCCAGTCTTCTGCACTGCTCCTCCATTTAAATGTCAGGAAAATGTCACATTAATTATCCTCTATGAGACTTCATGTCTCATTATGTTTTTTTCCTTAGCACCTCCTTTCTGTCCTGTCCATATTCAGACCAGCTCTGTCTACATCTGTCTCAAATCACATTTTGGCTTTACCACACAATGTGATTACAGCTGACCACTGGCATATCACTGCAAATTTCACCACTACTCATATTTCACCACTGCTCACGTTTTTTTCTTCTCACGAGTCCTGACCATTACTGGACACTCTTAAAAGTGCATGCTAGAAAGCAGAAGTTCTGTGGCTTTCATTAGGACAAACACTGTAGAATAATGTAAGACATCCTTCTATACATGTATTATTGCATTTCTACAGTGGTGTGAAAAAGTGTTTGCCCCCTTCCTCATTTCCTGTTCCTTTGCATGTTTGTCAGACTTAAGTGTTTCGGAACATCAAACCAATTTAAACAATAGTCAAGGACAACACAAGTAAACACAAAATGCAATTTGTAAATGAAGGTGTTTATTATTAAAGGTGAAAATAAATCCAAACCATCATGGCCCTGTGTGAAAAAGTGATTGCCCCCTAAACCTAATAACTGGTTGGGCCACCCTTAGCAGCAACAACTGCAACCAAGCGTTTGCGATAACGTGCAATGAGGCTTTTACAGCGTCCTGGAGGAATTTTGGCCCACTCATTTTTGCAGAATTGTCCTAATTCAGTTACATTAGAGGGTTTTCGAGCATGAACGGCCTTTTTAAGGTCATACCACAACATCTCAATAGGATTAATAATAATAATTTAATAATTTATATAGCGCTTTTTACAATGGTACATTGTCTCAAAGCAGCTTTACAGAAATATCATTTTTACATTTTACAAGCGACTTAC
>JAFFST010003429.1:26126-48432 GCA_022414735.1 Noturus placidus | reverse complement strand
TAGAGAAATTGAACTCAGGTGTGGACAACCACAGTTATAGTATGTTTTAACAAGGGGGCAATCACTTTTTCACACAGGGCCATGATGGTTTGGATTTTTTTTCACCTTTAATAATAAACACCTTCATTTACAAATTGCATTTTGTGTTTACTTGTGTTGTCCTTGACTATTGTTTAAATTGGTTTGATGTTCCGAAACACTTAAGTGTGACAAACATGCAAAGGAACAGGAAATGAGGAAGGGGGCAAACACTTTTTCACACCACTGTATTTCATCCCTTCTTACCACAAGAGATTGTGAGAATCACTTCTATAATATTTGACACATGTACACTATATGGCCAAAAGTATATGGACACCTGACCATTCACAACCATATGTGCTTGTTGAACATCCCATTACAGATTTTGCTCTCCCTTGTGCTGTTATAATATCCTCCACTCTTCTGGGAAGGCTTTCCACCAGATTTTGGAACGTGGCTGTGGGGATTTGTGCTCATTCAGCCACAAGAGCATCAGGCACAGATTCCAGACTACAAGGCCTTGGGCACAGTCAGCATTCCAATTCATCCCAAACTGTTTAGTGGGGTTGAGGTAAGGGCCCTGTGCAGGCCACTCAAGTTCATCCAGACCAACTTTGGCAAATCATGTATTTATGGGCTGTGCTTTGAGCATAGCGGCATTGTCATGCTGCAACATGTTTAGACAAATTAATTCCAGTAAAGGGTACATCTTAATGCTATAGCATACAAATAAATTCTAGACAATTCTGTGCTTCATCAAGGTTTGCCGTGAACCGTGCTTTAACGCAATAGCTGCCTGAAACAAGGTTAGTATTTTGGGAATCGGGCTGTGTGGCAAATCTAGTTGTTAAGGTGGAACAAAGGCCTCACTTGGGTATCTCAGAGACCCAACTAGGAGTCTGTGGCCTATATGCTGAATTCTGTGCAATGTGAAAAGTATCACTGGTCAAGATGAAAGGGCATAAGGCCAGTCAGGGGCCAGGGCATCCTGTCCCAGCAGGCTGGCTGGCTCCACTAGCGAGAACCACATTTGGTATCAAGTTAACTTAAACAAAAAAGTCCACCTGCGCTTAACAAATTTCCACATCTGAGATACCACTTCTGGGTGCAGGTCCCACTCTCGAAGGCATGTGCAAAGTCAAGACTGCACCATTGTACAGTCCCGGTGAATATCTACCAGTAAAGCTAACTGTGAATGGATACATCTAAAGATCTGCTGTGCAAGGTGAAGAGAGCCATCCAACCTTGTGTTGTTTTGAGTATTGATGTATCTGACTGTCTTTGCACTTCATCACATGAATTCCATTACTGACCAGCCAATGACTTTTCATATGTAAGTAAAGATCAATGAAATAGAGAAATTGTGATTTTAGGGGATGATGAGTGACTCAAGTAGAAAATCATGTTACACTCTATGGCCAAAAGGGTGGGAACACCTGATCATCTCACCCATATCTGTGCCTTAAGATGTCCCTACACTGGAACTAAGAGGCCTGCATGAGTAATGCTCCAATGCTCCTATGGACAAAGCAAGGTCTATAAAGACATGGTTTGGCAAAGTTGGTGTGGAAGAACACCAGTGACCTGCATAGAGCCCTGGCCCAATTAGACAGGGTCTTTTTCCAGTCTTCAGCCATCCAGTTTGGGTGAGTCTGTGCCCATTATAGCCTCAGATTCTTTTTCTTGGCTGACTGGAGTAGAACCTGATGTGGTCTTTTGCTGTTTTAACCCATCCACCTCAAGGTTTGATGTATCATGTATTCCCGAGATGCTTTTCTGTTCACCACAGTTGTAAAGAGTACTTATTTGAGTTACTATAGACTTCCTGTCAGCTCAAACCAGTCTGGTCATTCTCCTCTGATATCTCTCATCGACAAGGCGTTTCAGCCTGCAGAGATTTGCATTTAGGATGTTTTTGTTTTTCACAACATTCTGTGTAAATTCTAGAGATTGTTGTGTGTGAAAATGCCTGGAGATCAGAAGTTTTTAAAATACTCAAACTAGCCTATCTGGAATCAACAGCCATGCCATGGTTAAATTCACAGATGTCACACTTTTTCTTCATTCTGTTGCTCAAGGTAAACATTAACTAGGGCTGTATCTGCATGATTTTTTGCACTATGCTTCTGCCACATGGCTGGCTGATGAGATAACGGCATAAATTAGCCGGTGTACAGGTGCATGTAAAAGGACGTATAAAACCTATACCTTAAGTAAAAATTACAACACATGTACCGGATCAACCATCATACTGGCCACTTCTAGTATAAATGGTAATAACATAACCACAAGAAAAAAATAGTAATTTTTCTGCATTATGTAGATTTACAGCTTTGTTGCAGATTTCTGTTTTATGACTTCCACATTATCGAGTCAGTACAAAAAACATTTTAGATTTTAAAATATTAGATTTCCAGCACAAATTGAAATGTTACAGAAAAATGTTTGCATGTGTTATGTAAATGAAGGTTAGGACTAAAGCACATGCAGGTAAGGCAGTTCAATAACAAGACAAATCCACAGGGTTAGGAAGAAATCAATAACCATAGACAGGCAACAGTCAAACAATCATGCAAACAATCAAACTAGACAAGGCAGAGAATCTGAGTCAAGGGAATAACCAAATAAAAAAAAAACAGCACAAGGTGAATGCTTGGTAAACACCAGAGACAAGTCAACTGAGCATATTACTTCACAAAGGCTTTGCCTATGAGAGTCTCTTAAGTAGTGTGGTGTGATTGAGGACAGGTGTGTGTGATTAGTCCTCAGTTTTCCATTGGGAGTTATAGTTGTCGGCCATGATTGTAGTTCGTGGTGCATTCTTGGAAATTGAGTTTCTGGTTTGCCTTGACATGACAGTATGTCAGTAAATAAAGCAGCATATTGTGTAAGAAATCACTTTTCAGATTAAAACATAATGAAGGCTGTTGGGTATTGCAATAAGAAGCAAGTGTGACAGTTAAAGTCACCAGAATAACTGTTGCTGGTTCTGCAAGATTCTCAAGAAAACTTACCAGCTCAGTTCCTTATAAAAATGCACAAACTGTACCTGAGACTGTAATTTTTTTAAAGCATCAAACCAAGAATTTACTTTGTTTAATTTATTACTGTTTACTGCGCTTCATAGTATTTTTTTTTATTAATGAAGAAACATTTAATTTCATTATCTTTGAAGGCATCTTTGCTCTAGCATTTATTTGCATAAGACTCTTGCACTGTACTGTACATTTGACAGAAAAATTTATGAACTGGTAGAGGCTGTACAAAACAGTCAAATAATAAAAACCAGCACACATAAATAGTGCCAATACAATAGTTTATTGAGACAGAGAAGCACTCACTGTTGATACTGCCAAGGTCAGAATTAAATGAAAATCAATCAAGTGCTGATACTGTTCTTTACTAGGAAAGAGAATTACTCAGCATTCTGACAATGCTCTCTATTCAGCGTGAAGCTTACTCAAAGTGCTGATATTGTACTCTGTTGAGGATAATAACCACTCAGAGTATTAATACTGGATCATCATCCTTAAGAGGCTTTATCCTGGTTTGTTCTGGCACAAAATTGCCTTTGTGTTCTGGGCTGACATAATGGAACCAATAAGGCCTGCTCTTTCCTGCATAGCTTCCTACATCCACTTTTCTTTGGTTTTTTATTTTAGTCAGTTCTTGTATTAAGGCTGCATGCAGCATGGTTTTTGTCTTCTTCAGACAAATCAACTCAATCATCAACATAATCATTTGTGGTGAAAATAGTTATAAGTCAAATATTAGAATCATCACACTCTATGTGATTGTGTGAATTTAAAAATAACTAACAATATTAGGATTAGTAGCAAGAATTAACATAGTATAGCACTCAGTGTCTTTGAATCCATTTCTTCAACTCATTGAAAAGATGAGAATGTTAAACAGGATTAACACGATGTAGCAGGGACCTTTTATAGCGAACCCAAATAGGGTTATGTTCATGATGTCACGACAAGCTTTTGATACTCAGCCAGGAAACAAGCCACCCACCATGGCTGTCCAGAATAAAACAAAGTAGAAGTATTATCCATGGTAATGATATATAAACTACAAATGCAGAAATGCTGGGGTGATGCAGTGGATAGCATGGGTGCCTCATAGCTCCAGGGTCCTGGGTTTGATCCTGAGCTCAGATTTGTGTCTGTATTGAGTTTTATAGGCTCTTCATTCCTCTGGATTCTCTAGTTTCCTCAAACTGTCCAAAAAAACAAGTATATTAATTGACTATGCTAAAGTGCACCTAGGTTTGAATGTGTGTCGGAATGGTGCATATGATTTGTGCCCCATGCTCGCTGGGATAGGCTCCAGGTTCCCCGTGACCCTGATAAAGGAGTAAGCGGTTGAAGATGGATGGATGGATGGATGGATGGATGGATGGATTTAAGCATTGTAAATAACAGTGCATTTTGATAGTTTAGATGGTACAGCCACTTTAAACAATAATAGTTTTATGAGGTCTATTGTTTTAGTGACATCTGACATGCAATGCTTAGGCCTTTGTTGCAAAATATTACACAGTGTTTTATGAATCATCTAATGCGTTAAGTCACCTCTAAGCGCAGATGCTTCTGGAAGCCATGAGGCATATTATTGTACAATTAAGTCTAATCATCTCACTACAGCACCTCGTTTGTGTCAGTGGGTCAGTAAAGTGGCTTTCATTTGTTTTTCAATAAGACTTAATTAAACACGCTGCTTGATTTTTGTATAGTTAGTATTATTTATAGTGGTGCTTAATAGGTTTCTTTAAAAATTTCTATATATCTGCATAAATATACTGTATTTTCTGCACCATAAGGCGCAGTCTCAATTACGGGGTCTATTTCTGTACTTGACCAATACATAAGGCGCACCGTGTTATAAGGCGCATGTTAAAACATACGGTTGTTTTGCCTCGGCAAGCAGATGAACTAACTCTAGACACGTGACTAATTGTTTTGTATTCGGTTGGATTTGGTGATGATATCCCAGCTGTGTCGTGTTTGGTTTGATTATGTAGGTATTTAAACCCCTCTGGGCTAAGAGCACATTGCGCGTTATTGTTCTTTGTTTGAAGGTCTGTCTTGAGTGTTTGCCGAATAAAGCCAGTATGGTTAGCCTTTGTTGAAGCCAGTATGGTTAGCTTTAGCTGGGGATGCTAAGCGGTGCTTCCTTGTTTGTTTTGTTCATAAATAAAGACGGTTCTCCTGCGCTTATTTAAACCCCTCGGGGCTAAGAGCACATTGCACGTTATTGTTCTTTGTTTGAAGGTCTGTCTGAGTGTTTGCCGAATTAAGCCAGTATGGTTAGCCTTTGTTGAAGCCAGTATGGTTAGCCTTAGCCGGGGCATGCTAAGTGGTGCTTGTTTATGTTTGTTTTGTTCTTAAATAAAGACGGTTCTCCTGCACTTACTTATTGCCTCCAGCTTCGTGACGAGAGTGTACAAAAAAAAGGTAACGGAAGCAAAACAGTGAGTTAAGTTGAACTTTATTCAACAAATCTTGTTTTGCAGCATACCGGTAGTATACCTACCGGAGGCGTGGCGGAGGTAAGCGTACGTACTGTACGTATTACGTAATGTTCTCTGATTGGTTTATCGCTGCCAGCGTACGTAGTGTACGTATCATGTCCCTGTGTCAGTGGGAAATGGTCCGACAGTCAATCAAGCGGAGCGTTTACCAAAGTCGCACATTATTTTTACAGATTTTGGAACTCAGTCCACAAGGCGCACCTGATTATTAGGCGCACTCCGATTTTTGAGAAAATTTAAGGCTTTTAGGTGCGCCTTATAGTGCGTAAAATACGGTACCTAAAATATTATCATTCAAAAACATTAACTTTATTCTTCTTTAACCATTCTTTGGTAGAATGACTTCTGTGCTTAGGGTCATTGTTTTGCTGCATGCCCCACTTTCTCTTGAGATTCAGATCACAGACAGATGTCCTAGCATTTTCCTTTAGAATTCACTGTTCTTTCAAAGATGTCAAGCTGTCCTGGCCCTGATGCAGCAAAACAGACCCAAACCATGATACTATTACCACCAAGTTTCAAAGATGGGATAGGTTTCTTATGCTGGAATGTAGTGTTTTCCTTTTTCCAAACATAACGCTTCTCATTTAACAACAGTTTTCAATAGAGAAATCCTCAATCACAAATGACCTATATTTTAAGTGTTCCATGAGGAGCAAAAACACCCCGACCACTGTTATATTCTTTATAAGAAATGACTAACATGCTATCCATCATGCTGCTTTAGGAAACTCTACTCACTGTCTAGATCAAAGGCTTCCTACCTGTAAGCAAAAAACAAAATGTGCCAGTGGTTACGACCATGAAGCGATGGGACTAGAGATAAAAAACTGGAGCTTTGTCAATGTCATCAAAGCAATCATGATGACACTGGAGTGTTTTTGAAACTGCAGCTGCCGATTTAGATGAGCTCTCAGACACTGTGCTGTCATAAATTAGTTTTTCAACAGCAATAGAATGTTAAACAAATTCAACAACAATAAAATATGGTTCACTACCAAGATCAAGCATCTTTGTCCAGCCAAGGAGGCAGCCTACAGAAGTGGAAACATGATCCTTTACAACTGGAATAGGAACACACTGACAAAGCAAATCAGAGTAACTAAAAAAAAAAACTTTTCTTAAAAACTGAATGTTTTTTATCTGATGATTCTGTTACAGTGTGGAAATGATTTCAACCCCCTGAACTACAGAACTCTTCACCCCAACTGTAAATCAACAACTGGCTGATGACCTGAATGAATTTTATGCAGGTGTCATGTAATTGAGGCTGACATAGATGCAAATGCAGATAAGAGTTTAATTTAAAAAATAAACAAACTAAGAAAACGTCATAGACTAGACACAGAACAAGAACTATGAATTTGACGCAGAAATGCAGTGACTACAGAACATAGCCATATGATGACAACTTAAGACAAGAGCAAGACAAAACTGTGGTGCAAGATGTAACTTGTATACTAATATTAACAGAAACGTGAAAAAAGGTTCAGGCCAGGCTGTCATGTGACATGCTCCAGTGGGGTGCAGTGGCTGATGGGAAATGTAGTCAAGTGCTTTCTGTGGAATTTCTCTAACAGCAGGTTTGAAAAGTCCAGGGTTACTCACTTTCTTCAAAAGACCAGGAAACCTCCAGGCCCAGACAAGGTCTCACTCTCCTGTCTGAGATTATGTCCCTGGACTCCATCTTCACAAAGATTTTTAACAGTTCACTAGAACTGGATGTGGTTCCTTTGAATACTACTCTATATACATAAAGTGTATACTAATCAATATATTGGTTTTGCAATAAACAATATTATCATTCAACATGGAATCATTGGTAGATTGGGTGGACTCCTCTGAATAGTCAATAGCAGTGGTCGGGAACCTATGGCTTGCAAGACACATGTGGCTCTTTGACAAAAATCATGTGGCTCACCAGGTGTCTCACCCTTCACCAACATATCATAGTTAAAAAATTAGACACATCACTAGAGATACGTTTCCTATAGAAAATGCAAAGTGTAGTACATTTCCTTTGTTGTAAAGCCTACTGAACTTAATGACAGTCAGTTTACAATAATATAAGTTGTTCCAGCCAGTGCACATATGCAGTGCTGTGCGCAAGTGTCATGACACAAATCAATGACAAACCACTTATCACTTTTCTATGGTTACCTCTCATCTTGAGATTCAAGCAACTACATAGCTAGTGTGTGGAGATGGCAAAAAGATAGAATTCAGAGGAATATTTTGAATATTTCACAGTTACTGGATTGAAACATGTGCTTTTATTGAAAGCTCTACCCACCTTGTAGCTTTGGCAGTAAAGTACCTGGTGGGTGAAGGTTGAAGGAAGGTGTGCACAGAGCTCCATCTTAAACTGCAAGCTGGACAGCAGCAGCTGCAAGTGTGGACAGGGGCAACTGAAAGCCTGAATGCTGCCAGCTTTGCTGGCTTACTGCAGATTGTAAGACAAGGAAAATCTTTTACTGATGGATATAAAGTTATGCATGTTGAGTATGGCAACTGAACTGTCTGCGGAGTTCCCAAACAATGAGAAAATCAGAAAATAAAAGACATGTCAGCCTGAACACTGCATGACCATGATGTCATTATGGCATGTGAGTTTGAGAGGGAAAGGAGCACAGATGTAGGCCTAACTTATGATTTTTTTCTCTTGTGCTGGATGAGGCTACAGACACTTGCACATGCATGTACATAAACACACACACACACACACACACACACACACATACATACACACACGCGCACACACACACACACACAGAAGAGGTTTTTGCAATAGCTCTTTTGAAAAGAAAAAAACTGCATTAACCAAAAAATAAAAAAATGGCTCTTTGGTGAAAAAAGGTTCCCGACCCCTGGTCTACAGGCTATGAGTAACGTCTTTAATAAAGATAGAACATTTTTATGGTGAATATTTATTATTTATAGATATTATTTTGTAACACCTCAGTCCATGAACAGTTCCTCCCTCCACCAGAGGGAGTGTCACCTGAGTTTAGTGGCACTTTCTGTTTATAGCTTTATATGTGCATCATAGAATGCATTGCGAAGTATTGCCAGTGATATATGCCTTACCAAGCCTTTTCCATTGCCATGCTTTTTCTTATGCATCGACCTTTTTGCCATTTTATTGGAATTTTCCCTTTTGTCTATCGATTGGATTTGTCAGCTTCTCTGTGTTTGGAACCTTTGATTACGAGTTTGCCTGACACCTTGGATTGTTTTCTACAATAAAGATCCTCTGCAACATGGATTCTAACATGCCTCAAGCTATGAATTCCTTACAGAATACTTTGTAATACGAGGTATTACAGGGATTTCAAGAACAATCTCCGAGCTGCTAATGAACATCTGATGCACTGTATCCATTCATTGCCTTCCCAACGACACGACAGCTGTGTAGCTGATTATGCTGTACAATTTCGTATGTTAGCAGCTCTGAGCAGTTGCAACAATATCGCTCTCAAATCAGTGTTCTGTGAAGTATTAAATCCCTATCTGCAAACTGAGCTGGCATGTAAAAATGACTCTGTCCTTGTACATTACCTTGGCCATTAAAATCGATAATCTCATGTGCAATCAGCCACGCTCCAGTTCACTCCACTACTGCCTCGTCTCCTGTTACATCATCAATCGAATCAGATGATCCCATGCAAATTGGACGTATGAGGGTGCCCGAGGAGGAATGCCAGCGCAGACAAGATGAGGAGTGATTCTTTTGTTGTGGCCAACCTGGACATCGTTGTAGCACCTTCTCAGAAAAAACAGCCCACAGATATGCTGCCCAAGTATTTAAAGGATGAAACTATTGTGAGTGGCTGATGTTCTATGGTGAAGACAGGCATAGTGGGTGGGGGGACAGACTTCCACTGACATATCGCATCATTTTTGGTTTTGTTGTCTGACAAGCCTAGTCTGCTGTAGGCTTTCATGGCCATGGCAAGGATGGTTTGCAGTACCACTGGGGTGTGAGCCACAAGCACGCAATCATCAGCATACTGCAACTCAAGGACCTGCACTAGCCTTAAGTCCACAGAGATTCATCTACTGCTTTCCAGCTTGTCATGAAGAAGCTTTGTGACAGATAGGAGGAAGAGCAACAGTGTCAACACACACCCTTGTCTTACTCCAGTGCATACATTGAAAGCCACCAATTCCTGTCCCCCTATGGTCACACGGGCCACCATCCCGTCAGAGAACTGTGACAGGATGTTCACAAATTTTCCTTTACAGCAACATTTGAACAGTGTCTAAAGCTTTGGAGAGATCAACACATGCCATGAAAAGGTCCTTATGTTGTTCATGCACTTTTCTTGTAGCAGTTTTACTATGAAAATCATGTACACAGTGCTCCGGTTCTTCCTCTAACCACACTGTGACTCTGGAAACAGATGTTCAGTTAGGTTCTCCACCAGCCTGCATAGCATGACTTTTGCCAGGACATTGCCTGCAACTCTAGCAGTGATATGCCTCAACTGTTTCCACAGATGGATTTGTCACCCTTGTTTTTTTAAAGCTTGACAGTGGTCGCATCCCTCCACTGTTGAGGGATATTCTCCGAGTCCCAGACCTGCAGGGTGTATTGGTAGATCATCCTTGTACAAAAGTAACCAGCATGTTTGAGGAGCTCTACTGGGATCCCATCACTTGTTATTTTTCAAGGAGTTGATGGCTCCTAATACCTCTTGAATGGTAGGTGGGTGGTCAAGGACTTGAATGGGTGGTCGATTAGGCATCTACTCCAGGATGGAGCAATCAGTTGGTGAGTGTTGGTTTGCTCTTTCACTGTGGTCAGAAGTGGTGACATGCAAAGAGGCTTTTAGAGTGCTATAGGGGGGTGCACAGTCCCCAGTAGCACTATATTCACAGTGATGAGATAAATCCCGTTGGCAAGGGGGAAACCCAGGATGATCCATCCCCCATCATGTTTGCAGGAGGCTGCCCGAGCGCCATTCTGTAGAAGGACCGCCTAATCTGTGCTGCCAACACCTTGCTTTACTGTCTGGGTGTGCCCCCCTAGCCTTTGTCTTAATAGACTTACCCACAAGGCAGCAGGGCAGTGGCTGGTCATAGACAACCTCTGGTGACCACAGCAGCTCTGAGATCCCCCACCAACGTTAGCCTGGAGCTGCAAAGCACCCAGTTATCAGTTACTCATAATGAAGAGGCTATGTACTAGCAGGGGGATTCTTATGCACAAGGTCTCATAAATGGTCATGTTCAATGGTGGAGAAGTACAGTCCTCATGCAGTGTTTGCACAAATCTTTAATATACTTGAGGGGTGACTGGAGAATGAGGGGTATGGGGTGAAATAGTATATGCTATGCATATTTTTTATATAGATATGTTGAGTATGATGGCAGGGTGACCTGAAGGGTGCAATTATACATGTAAAAACTGAAATCATAACAGCAACGCAGTCAAGTAGTACCAGCCAACTATAAGTGTGTTGCAATGGAAATAAATGGTTCTTATATATTAGACTACGAATGGAAAAAAGACTGAGTGGATGGAAAAAAGGTTGCAAGACTGAGTCCATGACTGAGTTGCAAGTAGCCATTATATTTTCATTCAGAACTAGTGGAGTTTTTCGACAGAGCACATGGGTGTGTAATGAAGCAACATTCAGTCTGTAAATTCTAGCAAAGGTATATTGTGAACTCGATATTGCA
Source organism: Noturus placidus (assembly GCA_022414735.1). Classification (NCBI taxonomy): domain Eukaryota; kingdom Metazoa; phylum Chordata; class Actinopteri; order Siluriformes; family Ictaluridae; genus Noturus; species Noturus placidus. Next base: position 37,187 of record JAFFST010003429.1, on the reverse strand, counting down.
AAAAAAAATGACACTCTATTTAGTGCTGCCCAGGAGGCAGCCATAGGAGGTAATGCTTCAGTTGGTATTTAATGGAGGAAGGCACCTCTTGACCTTTATTGAAGTATGCTTGTACAATCCTTTTCTTTATCCTAAGCTCTAAGAAAAGTTATGGCTAGTTTATGTGCTCTCAGCAGTAAACCATCAATAGGTCCCCTGTGCATAGACGACACTGCCACATACAGTTTAAGGGTAGAGCCAGAAAGGAATACTTCTAGTTGACCCTGCAAAAACCTCAAAAACTTTGTTCACTGTGCAAAATAAGGGGTTCATGTCCAGTGTTTCTCATATAATGAGAATTTTTTTCACCTCCCTGCATAATTTATTTATAGCATGTGCACTCATAAGAGTGGCTGAACCCTTTTTGCACATGCCTGGTCACTCCTGAAGGCTTGACCTATCATTTTATGGTGTGTGTGTGGTCTACTATTCCTTACATCTGGGCGCACAGGTCTAGTGTGATTGGTAGTGGGCATAGAGGGGCCATCGGTAATATTAACTGTTGGAACAGTGGTCTGTTCAGAAGGAATGGGGCAATTAACATACTGGTTACATAGTCTGTTGGATATGCTGGTGCATCATCCACAACAGCAGTAGTGTCAGAAATCTGTATTATAGATTTGGGAATTATGCACCAATGCATCCTGGCCTAAAGCATTTGTCTCTGCCCTGTCTATGGAACCACATCAGAGAGTGAGTCTGTTAAACAGATCAACTTCTGCTCTTCTGTAGGTATTTTGAACTTAGCTGATGTACCGATGTGTCAATAAGTAGGCAGATCTTAAGACAGGTGTCCATCTATCCACTTCCAGAGAATGCTTGCCTGACCTTAACATTGCATGCTATTTGTAACCCCTTGCTTGTTGATGTAAAACACTAATATGCAGCTCATTTACACTAATATGCATGAGTCCTTTTACGGGTACCTTTTTTTTACAGAACATGCTTTTGTGATATATTTGGAATATATCCCCATCCATCCAGCCATCTTCAACCGCTTACTCCTTTTCAGGGTCACGGGGAACCTGGAGCCTATCCCAGGGAGCATCTGGCACAAGGCGGGGTACATATATCTGAAATATATATATATGAAAACAATACGTGGCACAGAATACCATTATGAGAGTTGTAAATAATAACATCTAAAGACTGTGTGTAGGCGATGTGTGACCATTCAGAATTTCATCCACCCATCCACCCATCCATCTATTTTCTGTGCTGCTTATGCTACACAGGGTCACAGGCAGAGTTGGGTGTAAAGCATTACTGTAATCTAATGACATTTTCTGATAACACAGTAATGTACTGCATTACATGTTAAATTTATGTAATATGATTACAGTTACTGATGTCAGTAAAATTACATTACTTGGGTAACAGTCAGTTGAGGTGGTTCGGGCACCTGGCAAGGATGCCCCCTGGGCGCCTCCCTAGGGAGGTATTCCAGGCACATCCAACTGGGAGGAGACCTCGGGGAAGACCTAGGACTAGGTGGAAAGACTATATTTCCACACTGACCTGGGAACGCCTCGGGATCACCCAGTCAGAGCTGGTTAATGTTGCTCAGGAAAAGGAAGTTTGGGGTTCCTTGCTGGAGCTGCTACCCCCGCGACCTGATTACGGATAAGCAGTTGAGGATTGATGGATGGATGGATGGATGGATGGATGGGTAACAGATTTATTGTTAAGAAAACAATACTTATAAGTATAATGCATTTTTTTTTTAAATAAATCACGTTTTGGCGTGAAAAACTTTTCTTTAGCCCAAATAATTCTTCACTTGGAGCCGGTTTTCACTACGTAACTGAATATCAGTAAAAGAGGGCAACCTGTGATTTTATATCTTCAGTGAACAGAGGCAAGACCAATCAGACAGGGTTTAAAGGAAAATATGTAGAAACACTCTACTTGGCTGACAGTCTCTCAATTCTGCCAAAAGCTAGCTCTCAGTCAGTGTGAGGAAAAATGGATATATGCCTATTTTTTTTTTTTTTAAACCAGTAGAGGGGTTGACACTGAAAGAGTAACATCCTCTGATGCTGAGCAGGAAAACAAGGTGTGTAAATGGCTGAATGAGTTCCAGTTTACGTGAACATGATATGAGCAGAGCATAAGGAAAGATAATGTACTTTGCATGGCACTGTAGGAGCTAGTAGTAGCATGATAACTTAGTTGTGCCTCCCCTTGGTTAACTAGTTAGAAAAGTGTTATATTTTATTAGTCTGATCATGTCATACATTGACGTGCGCTAAAATTACTGAGTTTCGATTTGTAGTGTATTTTTTGTAGGTTTGATAGGTTTTTGAAAGTAATGTCAAAGTAAAGTAATCAGTAATCTGAATACTTTTTTTCAATGCAGTAACCAGTAATGTAATCAAATGACAATTTCATAATTGTAGTAGCAGTAGTAGTGGTAGTAATTAGTAATCTGTAGTGGATTTCTTTTTTGAGTAGCTTACTCAACACTGGTCACAGGGAGCTTGGAGCCTATCCCAGGGGAATCAGGGCACAAGGCGGGGGACACTCTGGACAGGGTGCCAAGCCATAGTAGGACACATTTGCACACACACTCACACAACCATTCACAAACTACAGACAATTTAGAGATGCCATTCAGTCTACCACATATGTATTTGGACTCGGGGAGGAAAGATCCTAGTAGAACATTTTGTTTGAACTTTAATGGGAACTGTTCCACGAATGCTGTACACCTTGACTGGGTCTGGTAAAAACTACTAAATTTTCTTCAGGAAAACATCCATGTCTACACTAAAGGTCTATGTGGAGCGCATCACAGAACAATAAATAGCATTTCTCTAGAAGCTCATAAACCTATTACAGCCTTTCTGAAAGTGAGTTCTCTCCATCTGCCACAATTCCCTAAGAGCCTGGTGTAGGATCTCATCACTTTTGCTTGAGTCCATTAAGATCTCTACTTACAAGTCAACACAAAAGATGCTGATTTGAAATGTGTGTCTCTGAAAAGTTAAACAAAAGAAGTGGGAGAACTGCATTCTCTGGCAATAGGCTCATCTGGCATGGTTTGGTGGCCAGATGCCCTTGCACCATCACATGCTCCTCTGCAAGGAATGCCTCCTCCTTATGGGCAATTCTTAGAGAATTGCTGATATGTATGTAACAGTTGTTCAATGAACATGATTGCTTATCAGTCAAAACTAGCAGTGACCTGGCAAGAACTCATTGAGAAAGTTTCAAGGAAAGATTGCTGTATAACAACAGTATTTATTCCATAAATCGTACACCACTTTGTGAGTTGTTGAAAGATATTGTCATGTCTGTGCATGATTACAAGATGGTATCCAGCTGATTCTCGGCACTCCTGGCCATAACCCATGGTTCATAAAACCACACTTACACATATAACTAGGGTTCCAAATGCCATCCCACATTACTGGCATGAAATATTTATTTGAATTAACTTTACTGTATATCAGTCACATTTATTAATTAATTTATTGATTAATGAATTCATTCATTCATTCATTTTAAGTTATTTATTCATCTTTAGTGACAGCTTTATCCTGGTCAGACACACACACACACACACACACACACACACACACATACATTCAGTCATTGAAAGAAAGATCGAAGCACACACCCTTTGTGCTTCCTATGTTTTTAAGCCAAGTGTTTCAAGTATGTAACTATGCCATGTCTCTTCTGGAAAGCAAGTAGGGTAAACAGAATACTTGTTCTTGCCATTAGCCAGCTTTAACATTCAAGCCACATAAAACATATGGGTCTCTTGTTTGTCCCATCATGTGATCGGTACTTTGCCAATCAAACAATGCTTGCCTAATATGTTTACTTAGTTTCTCCAAAGGCATTTTGAAAAATTAGTGATCAGGTACATTATTTACTTCATTCATGTTTATTACACTCACTATTGTGTGCTACATGCACCTTCTCAATAACTGCGGATATGTTATGGATGTGATAATGAAGAGAGCTTAAATAAATTCATTCCTTCATCTTCAGTAACCCCTTTATCCTAGTCAGGGTTGCAGTGGATCTGGAGCCCATCCTGGGAACAGTGGATGTGAGGCAGGAGATTATGAGCATTTCACCAAGTGTAATTCCTTGACACTCTCTGGGCTAAAAACAATTACTCTCAGCCTCTACTTCATACCATATACGATATACCAAGCATAGTGCATCCTGGTGCCATCTCTTCCCTAGGTAAGTGATGCACAGGCACCTGCCCATTCACATGATGTAATAGAAAACATGATTCATCAGACCAGGTTATCTTTTTCCATTGCTCTATGGTCCAGTTCTGATGCTCACATGCCCATTGTAGGCACTTTCGCTGGTGGACAGGGGTCAGCATTGGGACTCTGATCAGTCTGCAACTATGCAGCCCCAAACACAGCAAGTTGCGATGCAGTGTGTGTTCTGACACCTTTCTATCACAGCATTAACTTTTTCAGCAATTTGTGCTGCAGTTGCTGTTCTTTGGGATGGGACCATATGGGCTAGACTTCGCTCCCCATTTGCATCAGTGAGCCTTGAGCGCCCGTGACCCTGTCGCTGGTTCACTGGTTGTCCTTCCTTGGACCATTTTTGGTAGGTACTGTTCTTTGGGATGGGACCATATGGGCTAGACTTCGCTCCCCATTTGCATCAGTGAACCTTGAGCGCCCATGACCCTGTTGCTGGTTTACTGGTTGTCCTTCATTGGACCACTTTTGGTAGGTACTGATCACTGGATACTGGGAATACCCCACGTGTCATTTGTTCCAAGGAGCTAGGACTATCCTGAGCCAAGACATTGAGGTTTCTGTAAACAGCTGTATAGCCAAGGTTTTTTCTTTGTGACATGGCACAAAGATGGACGTCATAGTTAAACCAAGTAAAAAAATAAATAAACTGGTGGTTTTGCAATGCAAATACATCGATGAAATCGCTGAAAAAACTTTTTTAGAAAATTTATTATTGGACCACTTGAGATGGAATGACATGTGGGCAATTGCATCTTGCTGTACTTCTAGTTTCCACAGTGCTGCGCTATTCTTCCCTCCCCTCTTGCTCTTTCATTCATGTCACCACTAAATTGAAAACAATGTGGGTTTTTTTTTTTCTTTGAAAGAATAAATACTGAAATGATTTATTTAATGGGAAAAAAATATTTGGGCAGACATCAGTTTACTGTACCAGGGCAGAGCACGCTGTTTGTAGCGAAACACTGCACATATATTTTATGATCTTTTGATCATACCTTCAACATAAATTCTGACAAGCTTTGGAAGTTTATAGAGTGTATGTATGAATGCCTTGTGAATACTTGCACATTTAATCGCAACAAACCCATTCACCTCCACCATTGACATCCAAATCAAGTAATGTTTCCATGGTGAACTACAGTGGTTTCCATGGTGATTGCTTGTGAGGAATTTTGAGTAAGTGTGGCCATGCAGTAGGCTTGTTGCTGTTAAATAATATATTTCATGAATAAAGTAAAAATACAATTTAAAATGCACTCTATTTGCAAGGGGGAAAATGGCAAATGATAGTGAAGATAGCTATTCTTACAGACGCTGCTGGGTCAGAATTAGTACACAACTGCATCTCAAGGTCATGTTCAATTAATTGTTATTTAATGAATAAAACAGAGCCAATAAAGCAGGAGTGGATTTAATGGTCAAAACCTTAAACTATTTCATTATAAACCAAAGTACAAGTACAAGTACAAGTATGTCTACAATTAAAAGTGTTTTCATATAATAGTGTTTTATCCTGGAATACCAATATGTCCACCACTCTTTGTGGGTATTTTCATAGTCATATTTTCCTATTGAAATGACTAGAGGCTCTGTCTGCAAAGATTTATATTCTATCAGCCATTTAAACATTCTACTTTTCCCACTCTCTTTACTTTTGCATTAATATATTCTTTCTCTGAATTGTATTTTCTCTGAATGTGGCACAATTTCTGATGATTATTTAATTTTACTACGCAGTATGTTTAGTGAGACAATGCCTCAGTTCAAGTTTCAATTATTAGACATGACCTGAATAACAGCGAGCTATTTAGAAGGAATCTTTCCAAAGAGCAACTCAGAAAATGCATGGCCTGAATTTTACCAAGGGTCAGGGGGTCATTTAAACCACAGTTGGATTTTATGTATTGTGTGCAGAGGGAGTCATGGAGTTACTGTACAGTGGGTAGTTTTGCTTCCTCACAACTCCAGGGTTTAATCTTGCACAGCATTTCACAGGATTTCTCCAATGCCCACTTCCCCTATCTCCTCCAAATATAATCACTCTGACTCACTGCCATTCTAATTAGGCTCGCCTGGTCTTTATTTGGACTCTGTGATTTACAGTCTTTATATTACAGTAAGTCTTGTTTGCATTCTCTGCCTAGACTTCTAAGCCCTTGTTACTCATGTTCTGGTCTGCAGTGTATGATGTTGGTCATGCTTTGGTTGTATGGTTTTTGTTCTCTGGTTTGCCCCTCTTGCTTCATTGTTTGATAGTGTTTGTCCAATTTTCAGCAGCCCAGTTTCTGTGAAACTGTGCCCACTATAACCTAAATTTCTGTACCTTACAGGCTGACAGGAAGAAACCAGTTCTGGTCTTCTGCTTTTGCAGCCCACCCACCTAAAGGAACAATGCGTTCTGAAATGCGTTTATACTCAAAATGGTTGTAAACAGTGGTTACTTTTTGTAGAGATTTTGTAGACTTTATGTCAGCTCAAACCACTCTGGCTATTCTTCTGTGACCTGTCTAATCAACAATCAACAAAACTTTCATTTACTCCATTGTGTGTAAATTCTAGAGACTGAAAATCCCAGGAGATCAGTAGTTATGTTGCTGCCAGGCACAAACAACCATAACACAATGAAAGCACTTATGTCTAACAATTGAAGTGGCCAATGAATACATATACTGTATGGTCAAAGGTATGTGTTCACTTAACCACTTAACTCTGGGGCGGTTGTGGCTCAGTCGGTAGAGCGGGTTGTCCATTAATCCGCTAATCGTAGGGTTGGTGGTTCAAATCCCGTGCTGGGTGATCCCATGCCGAAGTGTCCTTGGGCAAGACACTGAACCCTAAGTGGCCCCCGATGGCAAGCTAGCACCTTGCATGGAAGCTCTGCTACCATTGGTGTGTGAGTGTGCACTTGTAAGTCGCTTTGGATAAAAGCGTCTGCTAAATGAATAAATGTAACTTCATTTGTGCTTATTGGACATCCCATTCAAGATTTAGTCCCCTTTTACTGCTATAACAGCCTGTGTTCCTTCTGGGAAGGTTTTCCACAAGATTTTGGAGTGCAGCTGTGGGGATTTGTCCATTTATCCACAAGAGTATTAGTGAGGTCAGGTTCTGATGTTGGGTGAGGAGGCCTGGTATGCAGTTGGCATTCCAGTTCATCCCAAAGGTGTTCAGTAGGGTTGAGGTCAGGGCTTGAGTTTTTCCACTCCAAACTTGGCAAACGATGTATTTCTGGTCCTTTTTGTGCACAGGGGCATTGTCATGCTGGAACGGATTGGGGCCAACTTTCAGGAACAATGGGCAGAAATAGACCCTTTATAGGTAGCAAGTCCATCACAAAGCACTGTGCACACTGACATTCACACATTCATTTAAACATTCACCAAGGGGCAATTTGGAGAAGCCAATTCACAATAAAACCAGTTATCATTTATTATCAAGGACATTAAAATGTGTTCAAATGCATAGCCTTGATGAGGTAATTAAGCCTAATGCCACCAGAGTTATGCCTTGAGTCTCATATTTAGAAGAACACAGCAAATTTGACTGGAACACAACCGGAGGGTTTTGTTATGGTCCTGTTTTGAAAATCTGTTGCTCTACATTTACTCAAGACATTATCAAGATATGAAGACATACTATTATATTGCCTCACTTGTAAGTGTGCATGAATAACAATAACACATGAATAAGTCTAAGAAGAAATCTTTTCAATTTATTGTATGTTATTGTGGACTGTTACAGTACAAATAAATGTAAATTTTTTCGGGGTATTATGTTTACAACACTCATGCTTATATTGCCTACACCTGTTGTGTGTAGTGGTTTTGTCCTGGTTCTTCAACGTCACACTCACCCTCACTCACAACGCACACACACGCATACACACATACACACCCTTCCATCTCCGCAATGCTAAAAAGTCTGTCGTCAGTGTCTCCATAGCAACAGTGTCGTATGCTTGGACGCACAGCTGTCTCTACTTAGATTAGCATGTGTGTATGTAGGGTTGGGATGATATGTACGTCTTAAATACTATTTATGTTGCTGGTGCATGTGTTTGTGTGTGTGTGTTCTTTGTGAATAGAGTCTGTTGGTATAAATGAGGCATATTTCTGTCACTAACAGCTCTGTACACTTCAACATACATACATGAATACAAACTACATGTTGGTACTGTGCCATCTGTCTCTCAGCATACATAATTCATTACTTACTTGCATTAAAAATGATGGCAATGTAAGGTCGTCACAAAGATAAGATGAAAAAGTGGGTGCGTGCCTAGAAAAGATACTTTTCTAGACTACTGTTGTCCCCTCAGCTGTACTATAAATAGCTCTGTAACTGTCTGGGTGGGTTTAAATATAGACACTAAGACAGGATTCTCCCCCAGCACTTAGCAACATGAATAATATATGAGACAATGTGGCTATGCCAAAGACCAGTCATTTAGGTCAGCTGCCTGTATGTGTGTGTGTGTGTGTGTGTGTGTGTGTGTGTGTGTGTGCATTTTGGTTCATGACTCAAGGGCTTCTAAAACATAACTGAAAAAGAAAAAAGCAAGAAAGGGCAAGAAGTCAAGAGAATGGGAATGTAATGTTCCAGTCATTCATGGAGCTGTGTGAAAACTTGAATGTATTGACCTTCACAAGATTTTGTGTATTAGCATGATCATTTGTGTATGTGTGCATGCATCCTGTAAGTTCAAGCACTTTCTGGACTTCCTGGATCAAAACTTGTCCTAGGGGAGCAGAATACTTCTTTGAGGGCTGGACAGAGCCAACTGCTCTACAGTGGGAAATGTTTGGAAAGAAGCAACTGAAAATAGCACCAGGGTCAATGCCCTTACACTTTCATAAACCCACTGTCATCAAGACATGCAGTAACTCTCCAATTGTTGATCCAAAGCATATGATTTATGATTATTATATAGATTAATTACAATTGAAGAATGAAAACAGTAGCATACCATCAGGTCCTACTGGGCCAGAAGAACTGGATCTGGTTCTGAAGATGGTGGATCATGATCCCCTTCAATAACCCACTAGCTATCTTCAACTGAACCTGCGCCATCGAAGTTTTTTCATTCATTGTCATGACAGGCAGCTTGGGCTTCTTTTTGGTCAGAAACCACAGTCTTTTTCATTCTTTCTCTTCATGATTTCTAGGTCTGATAAATATTTTAGTTAACACAAAAATTATAATTCTAAAAATAATTTTCACTGATTAATTTTATGCTGCATTTCATTCGAGTCAGAACTCAGTGTTGACGTCTCCATGCTCTTCCCAGCACTTCTCCATGCACTCCGTCTCCCCCCAACCCAAACCCCCACGAGATGTGGTAGCAGACCTCCCACTGTGAAACAACTAATTTCCCTGCCCCAAATCCCATCTCTCCCAACCTCAAGAACCCAAATCGCCATCAACCCCCCAACTTAACCACCCTCCTCCCACTCCCCCACCGACTCCAGCAAAACATCATCACACCACCAAACCAACAGCACTTCCTAAGCTGCACCCCATAATTTCCCAATCCTCCACTCAACCCCCTAGAAACCCCATCTCACCCAACTTTCTGCACTCCCCAGCAGCCCCCACCCCCCCTCCTCCACAGAAACCTCATCTCACCAACCCACCTACCTGCAAAACTAAACCATCTGTCAGAGAAAAGTACAGAGAAAATGTAGTCTTTCAAGTGAATCTAAATGGATTTATGAACGATATCTGTTAGCATTATTAACTTAAAATAATATTAAATTATTACCAATTAGTATCAAACTATGAATCTTCCTCGCACCATAATGAATTCTGTCAATCTGTAATTGGTCTGCACTTATATAGTGCTTTTTAACCTTAGTGGTTCTACAAAGTGCTTTACACTGTTTCTCATTCACCCATTCAAACACACATGAAAGGCATTAGCTTGCCATCATGAGCAACTTGGATTACAGCATGTTGCCCAAGGACACTTTGGTATGTGGATACATGTGGGCCAGGAATCAAATGGCCATCCCTATGATGAGTGGACAGCCCGCTCTACCAGCTGAGCCACAGCCACCCTTTTGAGAGGTGCTAATAGCATTGATGGCAGAAGGCTGCTCCCAGATGTGATCACAGTGTAAAAGTCATTTTGATCCCTTAGTGGTCTTTAAGGTGAGAACTGAAGTAAAAAAAATGTGAGGAAATCATTAAAACAGACAGCTGCCATTCAAGCAATTCTGCTCTCTAAATATCAAGGAGTGCATCTCTAAAGAAAAAGGAGAAACATTATTGGGATACAGAGGACTAGAAGGATGAGAGACTTTGAAAGGAAAAAATCTCCATTAACTAACCAGCCCTTCCATGCTTAGGCTTCATGTTGAGTATAGACATGGTTGCTATGGAGACATATCTGCAGCAGTGTGGTCAAGGTCAGAGGAAGAGTTCTTAGGGGAAGAGTTCTTAGAATGGCCAAAGGTGAGGCTAAGTCTTTTCAGCATGTACTCACAAACATGCATACAGTCATGTGAAAAAATAAGTACACCTCATGGAAATCGTTGGCTTTTTTGACCTATTTGGACAAGCAAACATTTAATCCTCTTTAAAACAGTGCCTATTAATAAAGTTAATAATTAATAGTAATTCATTACTAAAACCACAAGGAAAATTTGATTTTTCAATCATTTATTCAACAGAAAAACCAATAGATGTGATATACTTCTGTGGAGAAAGTAAGTACAGTGGTGTGAAAAAGTGTTTGCCCCCTTCCTCATTTCCTGTTCCTTTGCATGTTTGTCAC
>JAFFST010003429.1:12949-25079 GCA_022414735.1 Noturus placidus | reverse complement strand
TTCACACAGGGCCATGATGGTTTGGATTTTTTTTCACCTTTAATAATAAACACCTTCATTTACAAATTGCATTTTGTGTTTACTTGTGTTGTCCTTGACTATTGTTTAAATTGTTTTGATGTTCCGAAACACTTAAGTGTGACAAACATGCAAAGGAACAGGAAATGAGGAAGGGGGCAAACACTTTTTCACACCACTGTACACTCTTGGCCTCAGAAGCTAGTATTGTTCCCTTTAGCAGAAATAACTTGTAGATGTTTTGCATAATTGACAACCAGGCTTGCTGCAATTTTTGACCACTCTTCCATGCAATATTCTTTCAGTTGCAAGATGTTTGAGGGTTTTATTGCATGTACTGCATGTTTCAAATCCCCCCACAACATTTCATTGAGATTGAAATCTGGGCTTTGACTAGGCCATTCCATAACCCTCCATTTCTTCTTTTTGAGCCATCCCTTGATGGGTTTGCTAGTGTGCTTAGGATCATTATTCTGTTGAAAGGTCCACTTTCAGTTCAACTTCAACTTTCGGACAGATGGCCTCACGTTATCTTCAAGAACACTTTGATATGATGCAGAATGCATAGTTGAATCCGCGAATGCAAGCTGTCTAATCCCTGAGGCATCAAAGCAACCCCAAACCATAATATTTCCACAACCGTGCTTCACAGTTGGTATGAGGTACTTCTCGTGAAAAACTGTCTTTGATCTGCGCCAAACATATCTGCTGTTATTGTGGCAAAACAACTCTAACATTAATCCAAATGGTCTGGTCTTTGCCTATATGCTCACTGGCTAAGTCTTGCAAAGATTTTTTCCTGGCATGCTTCTAATACCAACAGCTGTAAGACTTACTAGCAGATCCTGTGATGAAATTTTGGAGACTTCTTTTTGCATTAGATGGTCTGCTCTTAGGAGGTATTTGCTACGTTGACCAGTCCTGGACAGATTCTCAGTTGTTTGAAATCTGCACCATTTATAGATTATTTTCCTTACAGTGGAATGATGTATTTCAAATAATTTGGAGATCTTTTTAAATCCCTTCTGAGACTCATAGGCATCCGCAACTTTTATTCTGAAGGCCTTATAGAACTCTTTAGAGCTTGGCATGATGAAACCACACACCTCAATAGCAAAGGGAAAACCAGACACTAGATATGAGAAGGGAATAAATAAGACCGGTTCCACCTGCGCTCCTTAAGCAGGTTCTAATAACTGGCACCCAATCTTGAACACCTGATTCTAATTTGATTTGAAGGTGTGATAAATGTAGGCATGTACGTTCTTTGTGTCTGATCTCATTTTTTATCATTAATTTAAATTGTGCACATTACTACAAAATGTCAATTTTATGTGTCATTTGATTGAGTTTATCACCTTTATTAATAGATTAATAGTTTCAAATGTTTGCTTGTCCAAATATGTAATAAATAAATAAATACATAAAGCCAATGGGGTGTACTTATTTTTTCACATGACTGTATGTTGGTTTTACTATTTTTATCACACACACACACACACACACACACATGCACGCACAGCTATGCCAACTATGCACAAGAATCCATCTGAATTCATACAAACACTGAAAAATATTGGTTGATATTAACCAATTAAGATTTATTACTGCATAAAAAAATTAATCTGTGTATCATTAATCAGATATAATTGTATTGTTTTGGAAAACAGAAAAATAAATTACATGAAACAAGTAAAGGGAATGTTAAATGACTAATACATTACTACAAAGGAGACAAAATAAAAATGTTAAAACAACGGAAGTACTCAGTGAAACAGTTAGGCTTATAATTCACATCTGCCATGGTTTCATGGCAACAGTGCTCTCCTTCTCTGATTGGTGGTGAAGGGCTAGCATGTGAATGGCATCTGGGATGAGCCACTTCCTTCTCAGTGTGTTAAGGAGAACATTTTCATATAAGCATGTTTGTGTTTAGGCAAAGGTGGGGGAACTATGAGCAGGGGCATTACAATAGTTTTTCAAATTAAATGAGTGTCCTCTTGCTCTGGTTACATATAGCTATTACCTACAGCACCTCAGATATGTGTCTATGCCCCTCTTTATGATTGTGTACCCAGTTCTTCAGCAGCTCAGTCACATGGAATAAGCAGAATCATATTTTCAAACATACTTCTTGCTCTCTTACAGCATTACTAAAACCTGATAAAGACTAATTAGTACAGCGACTGTTCTTTGAGGGACTGATCTACAATGTTAAGGACAGAGTAGCCTGCTGTGTCCTTGTGCAAGATGCAGACAGGTTAAGGATTAGACCAGTCCTTGAGCTGCTACAACATCACAGGCAGCACTTTCCACAGCTTTACCACCCTGCCCACTGCACCATCACAACACCCAGCATCATAGTAAAACATTCCACACACCGTTCATGTATAGTCGGTGGTTTTCCTTTCCCAACAACAAACTGTATTAAGGTACAATGTATATAGAAAATACAGACAGTAACTGATCTTCCTTTACTTCTTCTATCCAAAGCAATATGTATATAATATACTGAACATATATTTTTCTGAATGAAATTAGCCTTGTTTTTTGTTTGTTTGTTTTTTAGATAGGTTTTTTTTTTTTTTTTGGATATTTGGGGGAAACATTACTGTATTGTCAATTATGATTAGCCAATTTTCAATAACGAATACATTGAATGAGCAATTGGTGTTTTTGAAAGAGAAGATAAGAAGTGTTGTTACTGATATAAATTACAGTTTGTCTTTTATTCTACCAATATTACTTTTTTTCTACCAATATCAATGTAATTATCTAAAATTAGAGACCCAAACACACATTATATTCTAGAATATATGTGTACATTGGTGTCCTGTGCTAATTCACGTAAAGTCTATGTAATAAAACTGATACATTACTTGGTTGAAGGAAAACTTTGGTCCACTGCATTTGTCAAAAAAACTGTGGCGCTCTGACAGGTTATGCTGTTGTCCACACCAAAAGGGAGACAGGTGTGTCAGCAAAAAGACAGGTGTGTCAGCAAACATTTACACTCACCGTCTACATTAATATGCAGTTCTCCAATCAGCCAATCATGTGGGAGCAGCACATTGCATCAAATCGTGCATATACAAGTCAAGAGCTTCAATTACTGTTCATATCAAACAACAAAATGGAGGGAAAAGTGTCATCTCTGTGACTTTATCCGTGGCATGGTTGTTGGTACCAGCTGGGCTGGTTTGAGTATTTCAGAAACTGCTGATCTCCTGGGATTTTCATGCACAACAATCTCTAGAATTTACACAGAATGGTGCAAAAAACAACAAACATCCTGTGTGCAGAGGGTTTGCAAGCTGAAACACCTTGTTGATGAGAGAGATTAGAGGAGACCAGGTGATTTTTTTCTAATCTTCAGTTGTCCAGTTTGGATGACCTGTGACCAGGATAGCATCAGATTCCTGTTCTTGACTGACAGAAACCCAGTGTGGTCTTCTGCTGTTGGAGCCCATCCACTTCAAGCTTCGATGTTTTGTGCATGCTGAGATGCCTTTCTGCTCACGATGGTTGTAACGAGTGACTATTTGAGTTACTATAGCCTTCCTGGCAGCTCAAAACAATCTGGACATTTTCCTCTGATCTCTCTTATCAATAAGACATTTGCACCCACAGAACTGTCACTCACTAAATGTTTTTTTTTTTTTGTTTGTTTTTCACACTGTTGTGTATGAATATCTCAGGAGATCTGCAGTTTCTGAAATACTCATATTAGCCCATCTGGTACCAACAACCCTGCCATGGTTAAAGTCACAGAGATCACATTTTTCCCAATTCTGATGTCTGATGTGAACATTAACTGAAGCTCTTGATCTGTATCTGCATGATTTTATGCATTGATTGGCTGATAGGATAGGATAACTGAGCAGGTGTTCCTATTAAAGTGGACAGTGGGTGTATTCCATCTGGTTGACAGAGAACTGGTCACTGATCTAAAACAACAAACAAAAAAATGAACACAATTATATATACATACTTTAGGAATTGTCTGAAGAACAATGACCCTCTAATGCTTTTTTTCCTCTAATTGTGTTTTCTGATATTTCTAATCTACAGATATTGGCCATCATCTCCATATTGTTCATTGTGCTGTCTACCATTGCTCTGTCTCTCAACACCCTTCCAGAACTGCAAGGCATAGATGAGTTTGGCCAGAGCACAGACAACCCTCAACTGGCCCATGTCGAGGCAGTCTGCATTGCCTGGTTTACCATGGAATATCTCCTTCGCTTTCTTTCTTCACCTAATAAATGGAAGTTTTTCAAAGGTCCACTTAATGTCATTGACCTGTTGGCTATCCTTCCGTACTATGTTACCATCTTCCTTACAGAGTCAAACAAAAGTGTACTGCAGTTCCAGAATGTGCGGCGAGTGGTGCAGATCTTTCGGATTATGCGAATTTTGCGAATCCTAAAATTAGCTCGTCACTCTACTGGGCTACAGTCACTGGGCTTCACGTTACGACGCAGTTACAATGAACTTGGCCTGCTAATTCTCTTTTTAGCAATGGGCATCATGATCTTCTCAAGTTTGGTCTTCTTTGCTGAAAAGGATGAAGATGACACAAAGTTCAAGAGTATACCTGCCTCCTTTTGGTGGGCTACTATTACCATGACCACTGTGGGATATGGGGACATTTATCCAAAGACATTGTTAGGCAAGATAATTGGTGGTCTCTGCTGCATTGCTGGAGTGCTGGTCATTGCACTCCCTATCCCTATCATTGTAAACAACTTCTCTGAGTTCTATAAGGAGCAGAAGAGACAAGAGAAAGCCATCAAGAGACGTGAGGCTTTAGAACGAGCCAAGCGCAATGGCAGCATAGTGTCTATGAATGTTAGGGATGCTTTTTCCCGTGGTACAGAGCTTCTTGATATGGTGGTGATGGAGAAGGGTGAGAAGCTTCAAGACAACCATCTCTCACCTAGTCGCTGGAAATGGTCATCCAAGAGAGCTGCATCTGACACCAGCTCCAATCGTTCATTCAATCAAGAACAGGGCTCCCCAAACAAGGCCAGGGCCTCAAGCCCTCAGAGGCTCAATCCACAGAAATTAGAGGAAGTGTACAACCAGATGTCCAAGACTCAGTCACAACCCAACCTCAACACCAAATACAGGTGTTCATCACGAGCAGGTAGCAGAAGGGATGAGATTGAGCTAGGTACCTTGCCAGGTCATGGAGTTGGTCCATTTGGAGGTCATGAAGGAGTGGTGGATATGAAAAGTCTGTCCAGCATTGACAGCTACATCAGCTGTGCCACAGACTTTCAAGAAAATGGACGATTCCCTTACAATCTTGCAGTGGGCTTGTCTCTCCCAGAAAGTTCTTGTTTTTCACACAGTTCTGGATTATCAGGACGGGTCAGTGCTAATCCAAACCTTCAGACCACCATTGAACATGTGCCCATGCTTACTCCACCATATTCTGCTGCAAAGCCTCCTGACATAGCGGGTTCACATCATGGTGGAAACCATCTAATAACACGTTCTCTTAAACTGAATCATCACAGTTCTGGGGATTCATGTCCAGGTGGGGGTTCTTTATCTGACCACTATGCTCCTTCAGATCGCTCCCTGATCAGCCCAGAAGTATCTGTCTACACTACAGCTAGCAGCAGGACTCCACCGCAGACACCAGAGGGAGTTGCCCTCACACCTACTGTTTTCACATTTCATGATGCCTCTATCAACAGGTACATTGATGCTGATACAGATGATGAAGAACATCTCAGAGAAAGCAGTCCATCAGACCGTCTGCTTGGAAGTCTGTGCATCAAGCCTCACCTAAATATTGGCTATCAGAGGGGCACCAACCACCTGGAAGCTGCACAGAGGCTGTTGGGTCAGAACTGTCGATTCCCATTGGGAAACAATCCAAGTGTAAATCATGATAATAATTTGGCATTAAATGCTTTACATAGATATAGAGGGGACAAAGGACGTTCCAACACCTTTGATGAAAGCCTCTGAGACATTTGAGGGCATTTATTGACTACAGAGAAATAAAGAACATGGAGGGAGGCAAAGGCAATGGAGATAGTAAACCTGAAAAGCTCATTGCAGTGGTACCACAGCCCATATTTCTTCCTGTCTCACCCAATATTTTGTATGTTTGCTGTATTGGTGTTAGGTAGCCAGCACTGGTATGCCCCAAGGTAAACTGAAACAAATGTGACTGTTGTCAGAATTTGACATAATTAATTTTGTGCAGTCAGGTTGGAATGGAAAATTCAACACTGAACAGACAGAACAGGTCTGTAAAGTACAGACAGGGACAGTCATTCACTGCCGAAGTCATCTAGCCATTGTCCAGAGCCTAAGGCTTTAGATAAAGTTAAAGTTATAGCCTGTTTATGAGTGCAACCCAATCCCTATCCCTGGTAAGAAAATAGCTTACTTAATTGCAGGTCTGAATGTTTACAATGCCTGAGTGTGTGAATGGGTTTGAGATGTCCTTATATGAGATGATTTATGTGATACATTTCCACACACACTCTCAAAGTTGTACACATCCAGTGTAACTAATTTATTTTTATATAGACATGAACATTGCAGAAATTTAGAAATTGCACCATTCTATTGTGTTAGGCCAGTCAATTGTGTAACAACCACAAAGGACATTTACACTGTGGGGATGCAAGCTTGTTTAAGTCATAGTTATTTTTTTATTATTATTATTTTTCATTAATGTCTTATTTTATTTAGCATATGAGAGTTTTTATAAACAAGACTGGCAAAAAGTAGCATTTTCAGTCATTATCAGTGCTACTATGCCAAAATTATGGGTCAGCCAGCTGAATGAATTCTGGTCAAATTAACATATTACCTTTTATGTTTTCCTATTGTCTAATAGAAACCAATATGTAGTATGAAACCTACTTCAACGTACACTATATAGCAAAAAGTATGTGGACACCTGACCATCACACCCATATGTGGGCTTCACACACATATGTGGGCTTTCCATAAACTGTTGCCACAAAGTTTGAATCAAACAATTGTCTAATGTCTTTGTATGCCGTAGCCTTTCCCTTTACTGAAACTATGGAGCCTAGCTTAAACCTGTTCCAGCATGACAATGCCCCTGTGCACAAAATAAGATCTATAAAGACATGTTGAACTTGAGTGGTCTGAACCGAGCCTTGACCTCAAACCCACTAAACACTATTGGGATGATTTTGAATTCTAACTGTGAACCAGGTCTCCTCGATTGATAGCAGTGCCTGACTTCATTAATGCTCTTGTGGC
Source organism: Noturus placidus (assembly GCA_022414735.1). Lineage (NCBI taxonomy): Eukaryota > Metazoa > Chordata > Actinopteri > Siluriformes > Ictaluridae > Noturus > Noturus placidus. Next base: position 17,798 of record JAFFST010003429.1, on the reverse strand, counting down.
TGAATGGGCACAAATCCCCACAGACACATTCAAAAATCTAGCAGAAAAAGCCTGAGGAGAAGAGTGGAGATTATTATAACAGCAAAGATGGCACTACATCTGGAATGGCATGTTGAAAAAGCATACGAGTGTGATGGTCAGGTGTCCACATACTTATGGATTTACGGCCATACTAATGATTGTAGTGTGTACTGTGACCATATAGTGCATTTGTCATGTAATAACACATTGCTACAATCAAAATAACTATTACAGAGTGATCACATGCAAACATAGCATAAACAAAAATTGAGGTACATGGATTCATAAAATACCTCTACCCAATTCACTCTTTCTGTCACATCTGTGTACACAAATGTACATGACCATGCAGAAGGGATTCTCAGGTATGTATAACATGTTTTAATTATAGCAACACGCAGTTGATAAGGTAACCACAAGCCACTCACAGTGTAATCAGACTTTGGAGATGGGTAGTTCATATAAAACCGAAGCTCTCACAAAGTCAAGTGTGGAGAAATTTATGGAGGAAAAGGAAGAACTATAGGGATTTGGCATCTCTGTTACATTGTTTACACACATACTACCATCACTGTTTCAGAAGTTCAGGCAATATGAATGTGACAAATTAGAGGAAACACCAACATACTGTAAATTGTCTTAGTAAGAGGTGTTGAAGGTTCACATTGGTATAGATTCTATAAGTGTCTTGAACTGTACTAGAGGGATGAACACTAAAAATATTCCCACACTTGGTGTTTTGATGGTGGTGGTGAAGAGAACTATCTAACCTATCAGTCCAAAATCTCCCATAGGTGTTCAAATGGGTTGAGATATGATTTGCATTGTTTTGATCCTTATCAAACCATGCAGCAACCCCTCATGTTCTGTTGATTTAATTTTGCAGTGACAAACTATACCAGCAAAATGCCCCTACAACATATCAGAGCTGCTGGTTTCCTTTCATTTGTCGCCTACCAGTACTTCAATTACATTATTGTTTGTATTACAGTTTTTGATTGTTTCTTTGACTGATAATCAAATAATTTCTGTTTAATGTTTCTATTGAATGCTTAAATGGAAATAGCTTCTTATGTAGTCCATGGTTATTGGCAGAGAATTCTATATTGACCTTGACTTGAATTCTGAAGTGGATCTTTTACAGCTGTTTTAAATGTTGCCTGGAAAGCATTTCAGACTTTTGTCAGACATTGTATATAAATATTTTCAGTGTGAAAATATTTTTCAACCAAGTTAGTGAGCCAGACTAGCAAATGGATGTAGCGTACTCAATTTTAACTCAGACAGCAGTTCCAGAGAAACAGTTAACTGAATGTTATAGCGCCCCCTATTATGATGCCAGTGTCAAAATTGATACACTACCTCAAATTCATGTACCATAGATGTACATCATGTAATTTGGTGTAAATAGGCTGAAGTGTTGTGGAGACATGCCCTCACTTCCTGTTTGGTCTTTGCTGTCATATTCATAGGCCTGTCAAACCAGGCCAGGCAAACTGTTTTGACAATGCATTATCCGTTAAATAAAATGTCTGATGGTTTGAGAAAATTTTCATGATGAAAAGCTAAAGAAAATCATTTTGCACCTTATGCTAATTAGCTCAATATCTAAAGGGCAGAGCTAAAAGATACAAACTGTAATTATGTTTGTTTGTTTGACTGAAATTACAGTGGCCTGCACTAATATTGGCACCCTTGCTAAATATGAGCAAAGAAGGCTGTAAAAAATGTATTTTATTGTTTACACTTTTTATTGTTTTTTGTTTTCACTCTTTTGTTAAAAAAAAATATTCACAAAAATACTCTACTCTCATGGATATCAAACAACTGAAAATGCAACACAGGTTTATATAATAATAATAAAAATTTTGTTATATATAGATGTGCAACAATTCTTGCCCTCAATTCTTTGTGCCATCTCCCTTTGCCAAGATAACAGCTCTGAGTCTTCTCCTATAATGCCTGATGAGGTTGGAGAATACATGGCAACGGATCTGAGCCCATTCCTCCATACATAGAATCTCTCCAGATCCTTCAAATTTCAAGGTCCACACTGGTGGACTCTGCAATTCAGTTCACCTCACAGGTTTTCTATGCATTTCTAAGTCAGGGGTCTGGGATGTGCATAGCAGGACCTTGATTTTGTGATCAGTAAAGCATTTTTGTGTTGATTTTGATGTATGTTTTGGATCATTGTCCTGCAGGAAGATCCAACCACGGCCCATTTTAAGCTTTCTGGCAGAGGCAGTCAGGTTTTCATTTAATATCTGTTCATATTTGAATCTCCATGATGCCATGTATCCTAACAAAATGTCCAGGTCCTCTGGGAGAAAAACAGCACAAAAACATTAAAGATCCTCCACCATATTTAACAGTGGACATGAGGTACTTTTCCATATGGCTACCTCTCTGTGTGCTCCAAAACCATCTCTGGCGTTTATTGCCAAAAAGCTCTATTTTGGTTTCATGTGACCATAGAACCCGATCCCATTTGAAGATCCAGTAGTGTCGGCAAACTGAAGATGCTTGAGTTTTTTTTAGATGAGAGTAAAGGCTCTCTCTTTAAACCCTTCCAAACAACTTGTAGTGATATAGGTGATTTCGGATTGTAGTTTTGGAGACTTTCTGACCCCAAGATGCAACTAACTTCTGCAATTATCCAGCTGTGATCCTTGGAGATTTTATGGCTACTCGAACCATCCTCTTCACAGTGTGTTGAGACGATATAGACACACGTCCAATTCCAGGTTGTTTTGTGACATTTCCTGTAGACTTGAACTTCTTAATTATTGACCTGATGGTAGAAATGTGCATTTTCCATGCTTGTGCTATTTTCTTATCACCACTTCCCAGTTTGTGAAGCTCAACAACTTTTTGCCGCACATCAGAGCTATATTCCTCGGTCTTACCCATTATTATGACTGACTAAGCGAATTTGGCCTATGTGTTACCTCATATTTATACCCCTGTGAAACAGGAAGTCTTGGTTGACAATTTCCTGTTGCCAGTCACTCAGGTGTACTATAAAGAGTAAAATATCAATGGGAATAGACTTCAAATATATTTTCTCATATGAATTACCAAGAATAGTTGCGTCCCTAAATTTAACAAACATTTTTTGTTTTTAATAAACGTGTTGTGTTTGTCTGAAATCAATTAGTATGGAGTAATTTTGTGTTTTATTTTTAACAAAGGATCGAAAAGGTTACACAATATAGACAATTTTTCACAGTCTTCTTAGTAATTTACCAAGGGTGCCAATATTAGTGGAGGACAATGTATAAATACATATATAGTCCCTGATAAGGTTTCTATTATATGGTTAATTGGGGGGGAAATCATCTTATGTAGTCCATAATTATTGGCAGAGCATTATTTTATTATGACATGTTAGATTTGAATTCTGAAGTGGATCTTTTACACCTGTTTTTAATATTCCTAAAAAAAAACATTTCAGCCTCTTGTCAGACACTGTATATAAATATTTTCAGTGTGAAAATGTTTGAGGTAAAAGTCAGCAAACAGGGATGACAATCAAAACATTTTAAAGGTAAAATAAAATCACATAAAACATTCATCCCTTTCATTGGTCAAACTGTGATAAAAAAAAATAAAAAAAAAGTTATCCATTCTTTTCAGTTTACAGTTATGTGAAAAATACAACGATTTAGAATTTAATAATGTTCCCCTTAATATTACTTTCTATGAAAAGGCTCATAGAGGCAGTATTTGTGAGCTGTGTTTCAGGTTTCAACCATCCGCACAATCACATGACCATTTTGTTTTTATCCACTCTTATAATGGATTAAAAAAAAAAAGTAAACGTGGGTTAATTAAAACAGATGTTAATTTGAATATGCATTTGATCATGGTAAAAGACAAAAAAAATAGCATAAATTAATTTCCAGGGAATTTACAAAAACAAAAGAGAGAATTGTTTACACCCCCCCCCTCCCCCCTCCCCAGTCCCCTAAAATCCTTTATGGTGTTGTTTGTAGGTCTAAAGGCTGTGTGTTTTGTAAACTTTCTACCTGTCAACTTTCTATGCTGTTGTTTCTGTATGTGTTCTGTCATTTCAAGCATGTTGTACTTCTGGAGTTCTATCTTGTTCTATATGTGATAATACTTTGTCTTGTAAAGAAATAGGAAATGATGTCGAAATGTCCTGTTCTCTTTAAGTTTCTTTTCAGTAAAAATACCCTCCCCGTTTTGACTGGCTGAACATTGAATAAACATAAAAATCAAATGTGTTTTTGAATGTTTATTTCAAATATTGTCTGAAGAATGACAAAGAAATGTCTGTCTATTGAGATTACTATTATTCATTCACACTTTCAGCAATCACTTTAGTTCTGGTTAAGGTCACACTGGATCTGAAGCCGATCCCAGGAACACTGAGCGTTTTGCAGGAGAATTCTCCACAGATTTGACAGCAGTGCATTGCAGAGCGTAATTTATCTTAGTCACATATACCTTCTCGTAAGCTTTTTCAGAAGTAGGAGGAAACCAGAGAACCCAGAGCAAACCCATGTGGACACAAGAAGAATATGCACAGAAATTCTGCACAGACACTAACCTGAGCTGAGGATCGAACCAGAGACCCTGGTGCTGAGTAGCAGCAATGCCACCCACTGTGTCTCCACTACTACTACTGCTAATGTTGCTGTTATTAAGAGAAAGCGGTATACAGAAGGGCAAAGCAGATCAATCAAGCAGATCAATTCAAGCATAAATCTTGACAAAGAATGTCTCCAATACAGTTACATTTATTCATTTAGCAGACGCTTTTATCCAAAGCGACTTACAAATGAGAGCACACTCATACACC